>CAKAOI010029745.1:4123-53576 GCA_916701655.1 Sebastiscus albofasciatus | reverse complement strand
CATATATATACATACATATATATATGTATTAATCTACTGTTCTTGTCCCTGTTTAATATGCGGTTGTGTCTTTTTTTTATTTCTGGGGTTTCACAGTTAATATTTATTTTTACCTCTCTCTTTGTATGCATTTTATAATTTGTCTTTTATGTATCAAAAACGACACAATTCAGATATTTCTTAGGGGAAAAACTGATGATCATCCACAATTATGATTGATGAGTTTAAACCTACCATTATCACACCACAGTCAGAATCTGTTTTTTGCTAGTATACATTTGACATCATTTGACAGCTCAGAGGAGTTATGAGTAATAAATTATGGTTTTCCTTTTGTTTCAGTCCTTCCCTGCTCTGGCGCCCTTGATGGCCAGTGATTTGTTGGGCTATCAGGCAGAGTCTGGAGACCCATTAACAACACACTGAAGGACAGAAGGTGCTGAGGGAGCTGGTAATAAAAAAAAAAACTAGTTTTGTATTTCAAGACCAAAACTACATCATCTCCTACAGACGTCCTGATACATTGAGGGTGTCTGTTCTCCTCTGGCTCGGTTTCTAATGGGAGGCTTCGGCTGTGAACTGTAGATAGTCACGAATACTTTACTGAAGAAATCTGTTTTATCTTTTATTATATCAACGCCAGCAGTCTGTTTCTCGCTCATTGATTTGATTTGAATGTTCTTATCCTCAGGCTTGTAACCATTAATTGTCATGTACACACTCAAATTTGGTCTACCTGATTCAAAATGAAAATACAGTATTTTAGGGCTGCAACAATACTTAATATGTCTATTATTTTCTCAATAATTGATTGTGTATAATAGGTCCGATTAATATTGAAAAAAACGTCCAGAGTCGGTGACGTCTTCAAACTGTTTGTTTTGTCCAATGAACAGTTTTTGAACAGCATTTATTTGACTCCAAGTCAAGAAGAGCAGCTAATCTTCACATTTCAGTTGCTGTTATTTTTATTAAAAATATGACTTAAATGATACTTTGATTATCAAAATAGTGCAAATCGATGAATCGACAGATTGCTTTAGCTCTACAGTTATCATAATGTACATAATGTACACTGTATTTGTCAATACCCTGTTTACTTTCCCTGCTATTTCAGTCTCAATCGCAACATATTTTAGTGTTGATATATTTAATGTCGACATAAAAAGACACCACAGTGAAACTTTTAAGGGAAAATAGATGAGCTAAACATAAATGGTGAAAACCAAAGTCAGCTCTATAAAACTGTCCAGAAAGTGACAACCGGTGAATTGTGAACCGCCTGACCCCAGTGTGAGTGGATACCTCCCCTTCTCAACAAGTTAAGCCAAATAAAATCAAAAAAGCAGAGATGTGAGCCGGACGGACATTTCCAAGCTCGTCTCTCGGCACCAGAGCTGAGATGTAGCGTGTCGGAGCGGATCAAACGCGCTGCTGACGCCCAGAGAAAATCCCAATGAAAGTTATACTGGCTCCGGACTGACAGAGTCCGTCTGTGAACACACTGGGTTGTGGGTGAGTGAAAAGATTAAGATCGACCTTGAGAAAAGAAATAAAAGGTAGCTGTGCGTGTGTGAGAGACTGTATAACTGGGTGAATGGATCTGCCTCAGATAACCCGGACATTAGTCATTTTACCCGTATACCAGCAGGCATTCAGTGAAGTGTGTAATTTAGTTTTTTACAGTCAGGAAAAGGCCCATGTGGTACAGTGTGTAATGCTTAAACTAAAAAACACTTGAAATCATGTTTTGTTGTAAAAATAAGTAATAAAAAAGGTATAATGCACTGCAGAGTATACAACTGAATATTATATGGTGCCTCCCTATCTTCAAAGCCGTCTGGGAGTCCAGCAATGAAATAAATCCTTTAAAACTTAACCTCAAGTACTTTGCAAGGGGCTAAATAGTCTTTGTTTTAATTTAAGCAGACCACCTGGCTACAAAATGTGTTCATTTGGGGTCGATCTTTCTGTTTAAAACTCTAGTACAATTTGTTCTGAATAAATTAACAAAATGAAATTAATCACTTTGCAATGTTTTGAAGCCAGACTCATTTTTTTTTCTTTTTTTTAAACTAGGAAATAACATAAAATGATTAGTAATGAGGGAGGAGAGGGTTTTTTCGGGGGGCTGTGCATTTCCACTCACCACTTCCATCTTCTCCTCCTCCTTTTCTTTCTTTTCCTTCTCCTTCTTCTTGGCTTTGGCTGTGATGGAGAGAACAGCGGTGGATACCTGCCATGCACAAAGAGAGAGAGAGAAAGCAGAGATATTTCCACAATGTAAGACAATACCATAGACACTCAGACCTTCTACAAACATGGCTTAAAATGTACAAAACTAGTCAACCACAAAATAAACGCTGCACTGCTTGGTCTTTCATTACATTCTTCCAAGAGCATCTAGGATTGTGAAATGAAGCATCTGAGAAAAATAGGCCAGAGATGCTGAAATAATAAATAGAACGGGCAAGAAAATGATGAGTCTGACAGGGAGGGTTCAAAATGATTCACAAATCAATATGAAGCGAGGTCGGCTTTCCTCAACTAATAATTTCGGAAAAAGGAAAGCAAAACAAGCTGATCTGTCGAGGCGCCGAAGTTCTCACCTTCTCCTTCTCTTTCTCTTTGGGAACCTCCAGAGCTGGCGGGTAGGCGAAGGTGGAGGGCTTACAGTTGGAACGATACTGCACCTTGGGCATCTGAACAGGAAGGCAGAAGTAGAGAAGACGCTTTGTAAATATACACAACCCTTGCTATGATCTACCCGTTAGATCCATTTTAGAGGGAACAGTCAGACTTCTAAGATCTGTCAGAAAGTCAGGTCTAACCAAATCAACTCCTATCACTTTGTTGTGTGGTGATTTTTAGCCATGCTAGCGGCATGGGATGGCAGTGGTAGTTCCACCACTTCGTACAAATGTTCCATGTCAATCCATCCAATAGCTGTGGAGATACTTCACTTTGGGCCAAACATTGGAGGATCCCAGAGGACGACTCCTACTGACGTTGGTAATCTCCTGGCTTTTTATTTGGCGCCACCATGAGCTTGACATTTTTGGTTTAGAGTGAAATGTCTCGACTAAATTAAGATGGTGAACGCGGCGACCATTACACCTGCTAAACATCAGCATGTTAACAAGCACGGAAATTCGCTGTTTTTTTATTAATATGCATATTATTTCCTTGGTAATATTTCAGTAAATACAATATCCAAAAATTGTGAAAAATGCTCTAAAAGGTAACAAATTGACTGTTTTGTCAACAACAATTGAAAACTCAAAGGCATTCAGTTTACGTCACATAAGACAAATATAAATACTCACAATTGACAACATGATTTATCAACTATCAAAACAGTTGCAGACTATCCTCCTCTCTATTGACTTGATCAATTAATTGACAGTGTTTCAGTTTTAACATTAAAGTTGTCATTGTGAGTATGTTGCTAAAAATAGCATTTAGCTAACCTAAGTACGGCCTCACAGTGTTGCTAGAACTGTATTCTTAGGCTTATGTAAATGTAAACCTGATGATTAGCACTGTTTAGAGATAATAATGTGAGTAAGGTCCATTTAGCAGCAATTTAATGGACCTTGAGGTGAGACTGTTTTGTAAATCCACATCTAGAATGAAGAAAGACTCGTCTGTTGAGGTCTTTGTTGAACCTAAAAACAACGCTGAAATCAGCGGCGAGCTGAGGTATCGCCTCTTCTCCTTTATGGATATGCATAGAAAACTCTATGAACATGTTTTAGAGAAGGACTGATGACTAGAGTCTAATTCTATTGAGTTACAGATGCTAGTGGAACACAGGCTAGCAAGGAAAGGGCCCAGGACCTCAGCTGTCTAGAGTCTAGACCATTTCACAATATTACATTGCATATAGTATTACGGTATGCAAACATTGGACACTACGACGTCATAAATATCCCACAATGCAATGCAGTAGTGACAACTGCGTTCATAACAGACAATTGCCGACAGCTCTGTAAAATCAATAACGCTTCAATTTAAGTGCAAGTATAAGATTCCACCTTGCTATAGGTGTAATATGGTTTTTAAATTAGTTCAGACTTTGATTCTCACAAACTGTCGTTTGGTCACAAGGTTGGTACAGGTTACCATGGTTACACGTCTCCAACTGGCAAGGAGGCTCTCAGGAAATGACGACGCAAATTAAAAGCTAGATACGAAAAGATACACATCGTACTGTTGACGCACATGAAAAGTGCTGAATGATAGTACACATATTGAGTATGTACTAGGGCGTAGTATGCAATTTTGGACCAAGCTTATGAATGGCATAAGCTGACAGGAAGTAAACATGGGCCCAAGCTGTTGCCTAGCAATGCAATTCTGTTGAAGCGATCTATAGGAATCATTCAGACTGAATAGTGAACTAATGTGAATTGAGGATAAACACTGATAGACAATGATACTTTTCTGTTTTATGTGAGCGAATATGTCACATCAAAACCTTCTCTCTAAAGTTTGGCAGCTTCATGTCGTCTCAAATGTCATATTTAAACGCGGATTTGCACGATTCTACTGGCCGCCCGGTGTAATTTTGGTTGAATATGAAAAAGGAGTTACAAAAAAAACAGTTTTACACTCCTTTGATATTCATTCAGTTTCAGACCCAGTGTTTACTGTCCTTTATTAATATGCTGTTACTGCAGATGACACAGGAAGTGCTGTCACTGGAGCTTGGCTTAGTTAGTGAGGTTTTAAAGTTAAACTTACATTTATCTGATTAGACAAAAGAAGAAGCACTTGCTACAACACCCTCCTTCACCTATTAGCTGCAGGCTTAACCTTAAAAATGAAAAAGTGCTCTGTCAACTTTCCCGAGACAAACATAAAAGAAGATCTCCAGCCAGAGCAGCACCGGGTGCCTTCTGTTTAGTGTGAGCCTTCAAATTATAACAGTGTTCTGAAACTAAATGACTAAACAGTCCCTATGGTTCAACAGAGCAGCACAAGATGTGACTGGGGGAGGACTTCTTGTTTGTTATCACCTCATAATTCAGCCGTTCCACTGCAGTATGGTGGCGGAAAGACAAGCAGTGAATTAACTTCTCATGTGATCTCTTTGAAACTAACCTACAGATTTTGTTGCTAAAAAAGAAAGAACAGCGTGTAAATGAAGAGGATGTTCTTTGTCCAATGGTGAGAGTAGAAGTCTGTCAAGACTGTGTAGTTAAACAGGTGCTGACGAGCCTTGGCAGGGTGCAGCACAGTCCGTTAAACCCTGCTCTACACACCTCCCTTCTGCTCTCTATCCCTGCTGTATCATTTGGGACTTTACACCACGTAAATTCTCCAGTGCTGGGGATGCACAAAACACAAAAGTGTGTCTCCGGTGTCAGGTGCTGTCAATTTGAGTATCAATGAAGAGATAATGCCCATCTAATGTCTGTTTAATACCCCAGTAAGTCACAGTGATCCCTTGGTATTGCAATCAGGAGGGCCTTGTTATGGATAGACTGCTGGTGACAGTTGTTACCACGGCAAGAAGCTAAATATTTCCAAACCAAAGACAGTGCCAGATACAAATTCAGCAGCCGTACTTCCCCCACCCCCCAAGGTCAAATATACTTTAACATTCACAACGCAAAGTTGTAGGATATAAATAACACTGCTACGTGGAAAAGGTGTAAGCAAGATAATCCACTTTGGGATTGAAAAATAATGCACGATGCAGTGGTTTGTCGTTGCTCAGTGGTCGTCATGGAATTTACATTTTCATGACATACAGTACTTTCAGTAATTGACATTCAGCAAGTTTTAGACCTGCGTTACTTGGAACCTTCTACGGAACCGCCTTCTACGGTCGGCTAACATACACACGTTCCCTTTGACACAGCAGGTCTAGCTACTTCAGTACCTTGAGGTCCTTGTTGAGGCCGATTATAGCGGTTGGTGTGAAGGCCAGTGACAGGAAGTGGGAGAGGGGGAACCAGAACCAGAACTGGGTGAAGACCAGCAGGCCGACCAGTGATGGCATGTGAGTGTGACCCGTCCTGGACTGCAGAGAGATGGTCACATTACGGCCACCTGGACAACGGAGGGCAGAGGAGGGAGAGAGGGTTTCAGTATTGTGGTACAAACCTACATGATGTTAGTCATTCACCAGATGACACACCAGTTAAAAACAAATGTTACAACAAAGTCATGTGACAATATTATATCAGTTTCCTCACTGTAGCACACTTTGAAAATGTCATTTTAACACACTATTAACATTCACAGCTGTTACCTTGCTTTATTTGCACACATTTTCCTCCACACATTTTTCTTGCAGAGACAATATACTAGAAATCATACAGCTCGTGATAATTGCCATTTGTCTCTTTTTTTTAATCTCTTTGACATAACATACTTGCTGCCGCATTACGTACCAATGGCTGTGATATAATTTAGATTTCTAAAAAGCAGATTTTGTATAAAATGTGATTAGGACAGGGTTGGAAAAAAAAGATGCTCGCTCAGCAAAACAGCAGAGTGCAGAAAAGGAGCACGCACACTGAGCAAACCTCATTAAGCCTTACGTTTCCCCCTGATACATAATGGTTTAAAAATACATGCGGTTCAGTGGAGGACAATGTCGCTATAGGTAGAACATTTTGTTTGGTCACATGAGAGCCGTGGGGGAAACCACAGATGATTAGCACCAATGGCACTCAACATAACCTGGCAGTTTTTAGATTACCATGGGCAAATAAATACAAAAAAAAGGTGTAAACTTGGAGGCCAACTGCTCTTTAAACAATAAAAAGGAATGTAATCATCACAGTTTCATACCGACTGTGAAGCAAACCCATGTCAACTTGGCGCAAGAATGAAGGAGTGGGAGGTTAATGAGGGTACCGACCAGGATGGTCACCACCCTGAGAAGGTCGTTTTTTTGACTTCAATCTGTCTGATCAGCAAAGATTTATATTACAGCGGCAAACTGGCGAGACAATTAAACCCAGGAATGCATTGTCTAGAGAGCTTCCTGCATTTAAAATTTCAAAAATAAACTTCATTCATTATCATTAGACATGAGCTACACAGGAGATTAATAATTGACCTACATCACAAGAGGTGTGTCAGCTGTCCCAAAAATAACAGATGCCTTTCCCAGCTTCATTGATGTAGTTATAGGTTAGATTAAAGGGTAACTTCTGCATTTTTCAACCTGGGACCTATTTTTCCATGTTTTTGTTCCTATGTGACTAACGGGGACAACGGTTTTTGAAACTGATCCAGTATTGAACGAGAACGCTGTAGACGGCAGCTGCTCACGGGCTGCAATGTAATCGTTCGGGGCAACGTTCACTAAAAGTGCAGAACGGCTTCTCCGAGCGAGATACAATAACAAAAGGTAAAGAAAGTATTCCCATGTAGGGTCCTTTCCATAATGTTTTCAGACACTTACAATAACAGTCTGAACCTGTCGGTGGCAAAAAAAACAAGTACTTTTAGTGGACGTACATTGACGGTGCATTGCAGCCCGTTTAGCCGCCGCCGTCTGCAACATTCTCGTTCAATACTGAACCAGTTCCAAAAATTGTTGTCACTTGGACACTAATAGATGATAAAATAGGGTTGACAAATCCGAAGTTATCCTTCAAGGTTAAGAGTTTGATCCTCACTGTGGCCACTCATGGTGAAAGTGTGTGCTTTACAAAATAGGAACTTGGGTCGATTTCAGTATGTCTGCAGAGTGGATCAAAAAGAAGGTGATGAACGGGGGTCAAGGGTGCTCCTTGGAGCAGTACCAAAGAGTGACAGACCTCCCTTGGCCTTTCTTACAAACAGTAGGGAGGGACTGCAGAAAGGAAGACAAAGGGAGGGGGAGGAAGAGACGGTAGGAGGCAACCAGGATAAATCTGACATTTCTATAGGGAAGAAAGGAAAACCTTTCCTTTAAAAAGAGATGGTTACCAGGGAGTAGCCCTTCCAACCAAAAACGAGATGTGCTCAGACAATACCACTTAAATCATCTGCTGTCTTTTTGCTTTGAGCCAACTCTTTTCTGAGGCCTTATCTTGACATCTGAACCAGTGTTGAAACCATTCCAGTCGCGCAGATTGAACGTTGGCCAGAATGAGTCACGAGGTCTGCTTGCCGCACCACAACTGAGTGCTTGAGAGTCTCTTAAAAACTTGAGAAGAGGTTGAGAGCACTTGACTATTTGGTCTCAACCCGCTGTTTTTGCCAACTCTTAGTTTGGTGGGCCAATTTTCATTCCAAGGAGTTGGCGAGGGAGGCGCGGGGATAGGTGTGATTCCTCAAAGGTGTTAAATGACAATATCAACAAACAGCCTGCTCGCTGTGTCGCTTTGGAAAGATTAAACAACCAAATACAGTAAAACAGTTACAATGAATGAGAGAGAAACCATTAGATAAAGCTAATTCATGGGCTGTATCAATTAGTGAGAGAAGGTCTGTAAATGGGGGCTGAACATGTAGGGGTGAGAGAATGAGGAAAGGAGACTTACATTTCCTGGGTAATGAGCACCAGAGATCATGAAACTGAGCTCTAATCGCTTCCGCCCGTCAAATTAAATACAATTACCCGTGCACCTCAAAAACGGCAGAACCAGAGTACTAAAACATTCACACCGCACAAGCTTGAGCGTGTCTGACACTCAAACAGGAGGAGTGGAGAGTTCCCTGCATGAATGTGTTTAAACTGTAAGCTACACACTGGATTGTACTGGGTTAAGCACTGAGAGCTGGAGTTTGGCATGAAGAGCAGGAGGGGGGAGCGGGGAGTGTGTGTCTGCTGTATGAAAAATGAAACCGGCGGTCGGGGGTTTGTCTGGATGGTCTCACGCAGGGTCATCTTGGCATGTTTGCTTGTCAGTTTATTACTGGTTAATGTGTCTGATTTGATAAACGATTGAGGTCCTGTCCGTCACCGAGATGGCTAATCTGCTCAGAACAATAAATAACCATCAGACCGCGCTGCAGGAGGGGCGGAGTTAATCAAGAGGTGACTTTTAATGACTGATGAAAAACTTCACAACATCTCAAAAAACACATACGCTGCACTTATCCTTTCAAGTAACGGTTGCAGATACTCGAGATAGGCTTCACTTTGTGTAAGTTGCAACACCTGATAGTGTATTTAGACAGCAGTGTGTAAACAGAGCTGGTTTCTCTCCGGCTTCGCACACAGGGTTTTATGTTAGTGCTAGAAAATGGATTTCTGCTCCTGCCTGCATTGAGGGTTTGTGTATACATGTGAATATGGGTGTGTAGCTCTCCATGTGATGATGTGCAGCTCTCTAGGACCTCACACACACAAACACATGCTGCATGCTTGAGTCCACAAACAGCCGCACAGACACACAAACACAGAGACCATCGGACAAACAGTAATCACCAGGGGGAGACCAACAGGCCATATGGCTGAGAGCAGAGCGGAGCTGAGGTAGGAACGCCAGGCGCTAATGCACCTTAGCATGATCTGTTCCAGAGACACAGTGCACGCACGGGTGGTCAACCTGAAGAGGGTTTACTCTGTATTTGTATTTGCTTGAGCGTAAAAAGGAACTCAAATTAGGACGCACACACAAAACCACAAACCCACATTACAGTTAGAGCAGCTCACTTTTTTTTTACAGTGTAATTAGGACTGAATTGGGCTGGTTTGTATCCCCCTCAGGGTCGAGGGCTCAGAAGCAGGTGGGACCACATACCAGTTTGATCTCTCACTCAGTGACAGACGTGGATAAACCCACTGCCTACTGACGAGATCAAGCCGGAGTCTTTCCAGTTAACAAACAACATTTCCAACAGCCAATAATATGTCTTGTGCACGTCTGTTTGGAGACTAACCTGCATCGAGGATTCCCTGGGCCAGGATGGCTCCGAACTTGGCCATAACGTCGTCATGCTTGTCGTTGATCACCTTCGCATAAAGCTGCCTGAACTGATTCACCTAAAATAGAAAATAGAGAGGAGGGGAAAATATGTTAATGTACAACAAATAACTGATGGTGTGACACCAATGGCCAACCACAACATTCTTTGAATTTGAGAATTAGAGTACATACATAATAATAATAATAATAATAATAATAATAATAATAATGACTGGAACTTATTTTTTCTCAACAATGTGAAATTTTGAATGCAATAAAATTGTCAAAATATGAACTTTAACATGTTGTATGACCTTAATTTACACCAACGGCTCTCAATTTAAACCACAATATTCAAACTCCACGTTGGAGTCAAATGCTTGTGAAGGAAACACATGGGTTGCGTCCGAATTTCCATACTAACATGCTATTTAATACGCTAAAACAGTACGTGAGATTTTCCCAAACCTTAGTATGAAACCTTAGTACATGAATTGCATACTATTTCAGTTGAAATATTACAATATGCAACATTGGACACTACAGCAGCCGCAGACCCCTGGTGCTTTTTATGTGGGCCGAGCCCCGCCCTGGGGGCACGACGCGGTTGGGGCGCACTGAGGACAGTCCGACCTGGTCGACAGTCGCACCAGGCGCAGGGTGCCCCGTCCCTCCCTGGCGGGGAAAGAGGGCACAGCGAGCACTTTGTCCACGGACCCGGGAAGCGGCAAAGCACCTTCGCCCCAAGCCTTACCAAGCTGACATAGAGCCGGTCGCGGCGCACCGCCTCATATGTGGGACTCCCCGGTGTGCCGTGTGTCGCTCACACCCTCCACACCTCGCTGTTAACGAGGATCTTTTGGCACAGAGAAGTACTCGTATCGGTACTCGGTATCGGTGAGTACCCAAATGTAAGTACTTGTAATCCGTCTAAAAGAAAGTGGCATCGGTGCATCCCTATCTGTGACCACTTGTTAGAGGCTCTTTAAATTAAGGGGAAGGTATACGTTTGACAAATTGTATTACAGCTTGTGACAGCCACATTCAAACCTGTACTCTGTCAGCACAATATTCATAACAAAGCCACAGCAGCATCGCCGCGCCCATGATGATGGCGTAGTACCTGTGGGAGTCCCGGCACTAACAGCACATCTCGACAACCGCAGTGAAACTTTGAGTAAACACTGTACTGGGTAGTTAGCAGCCAATTTGGGCCAATTTACCAACCTACAACTAGAGGCCTAAGATGTCCGTCTACAACTGTGAAGCAGAGCTGGAAATTACAAAGAACGGGACTTTGAAATCAACAGTCGTGGATGTAATACCTCCTGACATTCCACTGTTTAAAAAAAACTGCCTCTTGCACAATCCTGCATACTGCCTTGAGCTTTAAGGACCGTTGCTGTGCAGATGAGGAGTCTTTGAAAATGTGTCTGGCAAATCTTAACTTTCTATGACAAAGCACGAGGTGCTCCAAGGGTGAGTGCGTGCAGTTATGCCTGGACTAGTCACTCCAGTCTTCCATGACACAGATTTCTTTCCCTCTGTCCTAACAGTTCTGATGCTTTCTGCTTTTGGTCAAGCCGTCCCCTTTTCTTTCTCCTCACTCTTTACTCAGCCAAAGCTCTGGTCTGGAAAACTTCTGTGCTGATTTTAAAGGTCTGCTAGACCTATGAAAGACGTCTCTAGAGCAAAATCTGATCCAGGCTGTTAACTGCTGGCTATAAACCCATTTCACATTTGGATCTTACCTTGGGACAGGTGACTTCGGACTGCTGGATCATGATGAGGGCAGAGGCAATAAGGGCGCCCTGTCTCACATAATTCACTGGGTCATTGGTCATGGGCTCAAGCAGATTGATGGCCTCCTGTGGAAATTAAGACGTAATAGAAAAGTTAGTCATGTTCAAAATAAAGTATCATTTTAGTAAATGATCATTTACAAGCTGCACAACCCTTATGGGGCTTGTAAATAATCATCTACTGCCATATGTGCTGCCAAATAGGGTAGCGATGAATGACTGATCATATTAAAATGATTTAGAGTGGAAAAAGTTGCTCTTTGATTCAAATAAAACACAATTTAATAAAAAGAAGTGATTTTCCCATGAACGTATTTCAAGAAAGGGTAAGAAAATGGAAAAAAAAAATTCATCTGCCATTCATCTGTTTGTATCTTTGATGAAAATAAGGACCAAAAACGTTGCTGCTAGAAGGAGGCACAAGTTTTCAGACTCTAAGACAGATAAGGCAATTTTACAGTGGCCACAATTTCACTGGGCAGGTGTATATTACTTCAGAATTTAGGTCACTTTATAATTTACTTTAAGCCGGCAATAACTCTCGATCTTTGTTGAAGGTGCCGCACTAGAAACCATGTTGTCAAAAAAACACTTGAGGACACAGATTAGCCAAAGATAAAATAGAGCGAGTTTCATCAGTGGGAAAAAATGTTTTTTTCCTCAGAGGATTAAGTGAGTGCTCTCCACGGCCCAACATGTTTTAGAACTGGTATCTAGGCTGAAAGCCATCATTTGGTTGCCAATGTCAGAATGGGTGCCGTATTTTTATGTTTTACATTGGAAGTGATAGAAGTCCGGTGCAATCCCCATATTTCAAGTAGGGCTGGGCAATATATCGATGTAATATCGATATTGTGATATGAGACTAGATATCGTCCTAGGATTTTGATATTGAAATATCTTGATATG
The DNA here is from genome assembly GCA_916701655.1 of Sebastiscus albofasciatus. NCBI lineage: Eukaryota > Metazoa > Chordata > Actinopteri > Perciformes > Sebastidae > Sebastiscus > Sebastiscus albofasciatus. Next base: position 41,002 of record CAKAOI010029745.1, on the reverse strand, counting down.
GCATAAGTGTTGTCTTTTCCTAGTTTTGAAGGCTGCATTACAGTAAAGTGATGCAATTTTCAGAACTAACTAGACTGCTCTGGCTATTATTTGACTTTACCTTTATTTAGTCATTATATCCACGTTATGGATGATTATTTATCAAAAATCTCATTGTGTAAAATTTGTAAAAGCACCAATATCGTTGCAATATCGATATTGAGGTATTTAGTCAAAAATATCTTTTTTTTCTTTCTCCATATCGCCCAGCCCTAATTTCAATGGTGAAAAGGCAATTTCATGAATATTTATTTCTCTCACAAACACATTAATGAGGACATAAAAGGGATTTTGCTATGAAGCAGGTGGCTAAGATAAACATGCTAAATAAAATGAACAACGGATTGGCTAACACTAGCATGCATTTGCAAGGCTATTTGTTGAGTATAGCTTTACAAATGATGGAACAATGACCTCTTTTAATTCTGCCGAAGTGAACATGACACTGACTATTTGATGTTTTTCACTCTATACATATTTAGCCATTCCCAACGGAGCACATCGGTGCAACAGGGACACTTTAGTTTGTTGATAATCCATTTTCCTGTATTCAACCAGAGGCAACCAGACCACACACATTAATGAGATTATAGTGTCATCCATATCTGGTCACCAAGGGAAACTGAGTAACAGTTACGACAAGCCCTGCCTTCTTCAGTTTCCTCCCGTGATCGCTGTGAATGTAAAAATGAGGGAGGACCACCTCTTTCTCCCTTTTATTTCTGAACTCTCCTCTGTCCTTAGCTGAGCAGTAATGGCTGTAACCCACACCGCCAGACTCGGAGGGAGGCGTCAGCTCCGCAGAGGAAAGAGAAACAAACTAGGATGATGACAGCAGAGGTAAAATAAACCATGTTTCATCAGTGCTCTCGGCTCAGCTGGCTGAGACGGCCGTGTACCAGGACGATAAGTCAGAGTGGAGAGCCAACACCAGTCGACCACATCCTGTTCCTGATAGGTTGTCGAGGGGTTTAATTGAGGGTATTTACTGTCAGGCCCAATCAGCGGAGCAAGACGACACATAATGTGGTTGCTTAAGATCCTCTTAATCCACATACAGTGGTTGACTGTTTTCCTCGTGCTCATGCCTCAACATGAGTTAAACGTTAAATTTGATTCAATTCAATGCTACTAAAAAACTGGCTGGAAGCTTGTGTAAATAAATGGAACAGTGCAGAATACACTTTACCACGACATAATTTCCATTTTCCTACATATTTATAAAAGTGTATCACATGACAGAAACGGTCGTTTGTTTTTGGTGAACAATGCTTCCATCCAATTCACTGAACAAGCTGCACAGTATTTAAGATTTTCATTACAGCACAAAATCAGCATAAACTAACCGACAACAGAAAACAGTTTCCTTGTGCAGCTTTTTCTTTTTCAAAGCCCAAGGTGTATAAATGACGGCAAAGGAATGTGCTCCCTCTAAATAGGTGACCCACTTCTCTTGCCCCAACATCATTATTCTCACTAAGGACCTAATGTGCTTGAGGTCTTATTCTGGAAGAACCAAGCAGTGCAGCTTCGGAGCTGATCAGCTCCGTAACATGCCTCGGCCTGATCTGGTCCGAAACATTCACTTCGGTGCTTCAAGGCTCAGGATGCAATGAGCCATGACTCCGCTTCGGCTAGAACACCTGAGACTGATCAGCCCACATAGTTAGACAACTCAGGAACTGGCAGCACCCCCGACTTCTGTCTTCTTCACTCTCGTTTTCGGACTTCACTGAACCCAAACGTGATGACAGGGTACAGCCTGGTGACTGTGAGCCAATTTGGACCGTTTTTAATCGGCAAATCTACCGAGAACTTTCCACCATTTATGAGCTCCTCAGTGCTGATATTCCATGAAAATAAAGCAAATGTCAATAGATTACAAGTGAAATGGCTGCTTACTTTATGTGTTAATCGCTATACAACCATCAAAAGGTGGCATGATTTGAAAATTGTCTTAAAGCAGATGAGGTTCAAAAGAAGATGACAGTTTTGTAACATCATCTTAGGTTAATAGCAACTTGTCTTTACAGCGACAGAATTTCACACATTTTGTCCTGATTGCATTATTACACGTGACAAAAGTAACCTTTTCTCAGCAACTTCTGCAGTGGCTACAAAAAGTGAGTCTGTACTCGCTCATCTAAGATAAGCCTCACAAAAGAGTCATCAATTGGCTGCTTTAAGAAAAAACCCTTTGTGCAGCATAGATAGTCTTTGCATCAGTGACGCACATGTTACGCCGAGGCACAAAGGAAGCATATAGGATAAATGAGGACAGCAGGGCTAACGCTGCCTTTGTGGTGGGGAAAAAAAAAAATGCTATCCATGCTTTTCTTGTACGCAGCCTTACGAGGAATATTAATTCTAGTCATGAGCACCAATACTAACAGGAGTATGCTCTTGTGCAGACATCGCATTAAATAAGAACTCATTTACATCTTGGAACTGGGATTACTAGCGAAAAAAAGTCTTAACCTATTTGTGTGGTAATTTGATGGAAGCTTTGGTCAATACGGTTCACCCTTGTGTGTAGTATGTTTAATGGGCGCTAGAGGATGAGACATTGCTAATTCTCAAATAGTTGCCAGGCCTTTATTTACCTCAACCAAAGAGAGACCGATACCTTTATTTTGAAACAGGCCATTACATAGAAATAAAATAGGAGAAGAACAGACATTGAACTGTTTTCCGTGGTCATGGCGATTGTTGTTGGTTGTTGTGGTGACAACACACATCAGTTAGGGCTGTATATTGGCAAGAATCTGGCGACACGATACATATCATGATGTAGGGGTAATGAGTCAATATATATTCTGATATATTGCAATACTGTAAGCAAGGCAATGTATTGCAAATTTTTAAATGTAATTTTCGGAAAACTGTCATAGTATAAAGATTACACCGCTATATGCGTGAAATCTGAGTTAAAAAAAAAGGTTAATTTTAGCTAGGTAGCTTTTCCTTCTCCAGAGTGGCAGGGAGTGAGGCGGAGGGGCCGTTGGACCCAGCACTTCCACTGACCACCAGCCCATTGTTCGGCTCATTTTCTGCAACCAGTGTCGTCACTTACCTGCGATAGCAATGTGCTTTCCTACACTGTGACGAGGGTGCATGGATGGAGCATCAAATTGTTAAATTTTATTAATTTAATCTGGCTCTCTATGCTTCATAACGTTACTACTCCACTGCTTCTTTGAATCGTTACTGCAAAGCCTCACCTCAGTGAGTCCGTTACTTGCCATAAGACGGTTTAGTTTATATGGAAGTTACCTCACTACGGCACACATAAAAATGGCCACGTCTCTGACCATACTGCTACGCTGATTTGATGTGAATGTCTTTTCTACTCCCATTCTATTTCTGTAGGCTATTATTATTATTATGTTCCCCCTTTTTGATATACCAGTGTTACGTCACACATTGTTGCATGTTTTACATTAAAACCCCACAATCAGTTCAGATGGCAAACTTCCTATGCTTCTTGCTAAGCTTTTATTTTGAAACAGTGTTGAGTTCCATTAACAGCAGTTCAACACCATGAGAGGAAAAATTAAATGAAGGGGGAGGCGCTCACCTTGTTGCCTGTCCCAGCACAGCAGATACCCAGAGCCATGGCAGCTCCACAACGCACATGAGGGTTGTAGCTCTCCGACAAAAGAGACACCACGCTGGGACACTGTTCAGGGGTCCTGAAGAGGGACAGAGACAGAAATTAAGAGTGAGTCAAGAAGAAGTTAACCATTAAACGATAGAGTTGAGGACAAGAGCAGAAGAGTTTGAGACTTCATCTCGCCCACTGTGATCACTATACAGCGCTGTAAAAAGAAAGACACATCCAGCACCGATACGTTGGGTTATGATTAAGAAACATATTTGTTCTTTTCTGATGAAATATTACAGCAGTGTGGAGGATAAAGGTCATGATACATTTCTGATAAATCACAACTATTGTTTGTAACCATGCCCATTGTGCTCACAAGAATATTAAGACTAAAAGCTCCACTTAAGTGATGGATGAGGTGATTTGTTCCATATAATGCAAGGCACTTTAAGGCCTTGAGCAAAAGAGCCACATGGACCATAACAATTGTCTTGGGATTACTATAATGGGGAATGCTTCTTTGGGCCATCTTTCAAAAGTCTGGTATTTGCATCAGTATGGTGCTATTTGTACAACAAAGTCTAAATACCATTAAGACATTCATTTTGATGCCACGTGTGCATTCGACCTCGGATCTATAAGGCTCCCTGTTATTAGATAAAGTGTAGAGAGAAGAGAGAAAGAAAAGTTAAGGAGCATGGGTATGAAATGTGGAGCTTTGATTTATGTCACAAAAAACTCCTTATTCATTTTCTGCCAGTGGTGCTGTTGTGGAATAGGGAGAACAGAAATCCCTGTGCCAAACCATTATTATTATTATTATTATTTTAACTTAGTCAATTGAAATATTCAAGGAGATTATGGGTTAGCACTAAAATGGCATATAGATATGAGTAATACCTAGTCCACACTACACGTCTTTAGCCCTGATTTTCAGCCCTCCAACAGTTTATGGAGCTCCCCGACAAAGGCCCCAGAACGGCCCTAGATTGGCCCCAGATGTGTGACTTGCACGTCGGCGCTCGAGCGTCATGTGTGAACTCTCAAAGACGTGAGCCGAGAGGCTGGACCTGGACCTGTCAGGGACTTCGGCCAAAAGCTACAGCCAACAAGAGCGCAAGATAAGGGTTGAGGGGAAACCTGGGGGAGGAGGGGTCACCTGTTCGACAAAACATTTGTTTGGAGGCCTCATCATGGATATCTCCCGGTAAAAGATCTTGTAGTGTGTGACTCCCTGTTGCCGATCAGTGATGTAGTTTGAAAACCAAAACAACTTAATGACTCCCTGTTAAAAGACAGCAAGTTGTGTAATGTGAACAGTACTACGATCTGACAACTTTGAAAGTCGTGTAGTCCGAACTAGGCTTAACATAACAGTAAAAGACCACTCCACTTTATGTACTTTTGACTATGACTAAAGTATTGTGATTCAAAGCGTTGCCAGGATAAAAGACAAACGCAATTATTCAACACTTTAAGTGAACTTGATGGGGTCTAAAAGAGAGTCCTGAAGTAGAGGGACAACACTACTTCACATTTAAACTGCTGTTTGCTCTCCAGTCACAATGAGATACTCTTCAATCAGTACATGCCACATACGGGCAACAGCACTAATGTGGAGTCTCGTCACATTAAAATTAGGTCACCAGGTGAAAATGCCAAGCATTGCCATGTGGTGGTATCCTGATGTCAACAAGTAGATTTGCAAGATTTAATAGTCAAGTTTAGTGTTGTGGGTATGCTTGAATTGGTCCAACAGAGGTGTTTAACTTGAAATAAAAAGGAGAAGAAACATGCACAAGGATGAAGTAATCCGTTTTATAACCAAGAATGTTATCTGGCTATTTGCTTGTAAACGGTGTCGTTGATAGCACCAGCGCTGTCTGGGCCTGACAGATGAGCTAATGAGCCGATTGTTGAGATTACTTAGTTCTTTTGCATTTCACGGAAAGGTTTGGTCCGTCTCCAACAGCCATTGGGAGTGAATCAGTCAGGTTGTAATTGTAAGCTAATATCATTAAAAATGAGAAAAGATAAAGAGTCTTGTAGGTCCGGTCAAGAAGCCAGCATCATAATCAACAGCTCAAATCTCTCAGTTTGACTTTCCACAACCTCACTAAAATGTCATGTTGCATCAACTGTCCCATCGAACACTTCACTGCAACTGAAGAGGCTGTTGTAGCTCTTAGACACAACTAAAAGCTCATTGATCTGATAAAAGAAAGAGAAAAGAAGGCTAAACCACCTCAGCTTCTACAACAGCTGGCTTTAGTTTGTGCATTTGCCTAATGATGCAATGTTGAGCAATTAAACGGACAAAACAGACAAATTGATACTAAATACAAAAAAATAATACTAAACTAAATAACGATAATGTGCTTAATACATTTGTCAGTTCATGAGCAAAATGAAAAGGACTTTTCGCACGACAGCTTTAGCAAAGACAGCTGCTTTTACTGGCTCAGATTTTATGGGACTGAACCAAATTAAAGTTCAAACACAGCAAGGTAGGAAATTGTAAAAACAAAAATGCATTATTACGAGAGCTACAGTTACAATTTATTGACCCTCAATAGTGCATTAAAGTGTAGAAGGTGGCCAAAGATGTTTGAGTCCCTCTGTCTCCATTCAACACACCATTAATAGTACTGCCTAAATGTACAATAATCAGGAGAAACAAAAAAAAAACTAGGAATTGGGTTAAGCCTCCATCTGATTTGAACCAATAAATAGCCTCAATAGAGTCCTGAAAGCGATGTCTAAACAAGATTAAGCGTCCCTGGGTTTTGTTTTTAGTCCTGTGGATCGATATACTGTAGCGGCATGTTCTCAAAGTATAAATCACCACTAGTCTGTTTGGAATTCAAAGCTTAGCTCAAACACCACATGAGGATAATCGAGATCACAAATGGCAATCATTGGAAGATCAATTTCACCTACAGGGATAGAGTTTATTCTGTTCTGGCAGTATGATGATGCTCTTCAATTCATACTTGGATACAGACCAGACTGTAAGACCCTTGGAGATAAATTTGTGATTTTGGGTGTTTGGTCTATCCATTATAGGATGAAAAAGTCTGAACCAGGCCATCAAATAGTTGAAGTTTTTTTGTGATAGCTAGACACTGAGACCTAATTATGATGAAATCGATAGGGGACTACAGCAGCTTGAGACACAATTTGAGAAAACTTTGGCTGTGTTTTTTTTTTTTTTTTTTTTCAAAGAGTTTAATCTAAAGCCTTTTCAGAACCGTTCAAAGTAAAAGATAAGCTAATTACCTTCAACAACCGGCAAAATGGAAGAACTCAGATGGAAAGAAGAAATCAATATCCAGCATTTGTCTAGTCTGAAAAGGCAGTGAAGCAATGATAATGTGCGATGGACTTAAAAACCTCAGAATGAACTGAAATACTTTGGAAAAAAATAAAAGAGATGAGAAGAGAAAGGATAATAAAACAGATTACATGTAACGCTTGCAAACACATTCAGCCTGCTGTGGACATTTGAATCTAACAAAATCTATTATTCATTCTTTGAATAACCATTTCATCCACCATGACGTGGAGACGACAAACCCTTCAGCAGAGCACAGAGTCGCTCCTGTACTCCTGTATTTTTTATTGGTCATACAGGCCAAATGAAACATATTGACTTAAAAGGTTACAAAAAGGCACAAGGCTTTTCCTCGACTGGTTAATGGACCGTATGATTATATGTGCATGCCTCACATTTATTATGGTGAGTGACGGCGGCTGATACAGCTGCAACTTAATAACTCCCTCTGCACTGGGAAGTAACACACGCAGTGAAAGATCAGCGAAAGAAGCAGGGATACAGCTTGGCTAAACAAATTAAAAGATTGATTTTGCCACATGAAATGTGATTGCGGCAGTTACTAATGCACTTGCGTTGTAAGAGAGCAGATCTCATTAGCTTGCTTCCTGTCTTGTTACAACCAGTCACCCAAATACATCGTGAAAGTACCTGGACAATGTTGTATTAACACTTAAACTCGATTAAAAATCAACCAATGTCTGGCAAAGGGGAAACAAGAGAGAAGCTGTAAATTGCAAGAATGGAACTTGTTTTTTAATTTAATTGTGCAAATTTCAAGGAGCACATAATACAACCTAACACCGTACTAATAAGAGTTTAACAGGTAAAATACCTGCTAATTGCTACAGCAGTTTAAAGTGTGCAAAATGTGTAAATCTGACAACTAGGTTTGCAATCTGAGTCAGCAAGATTGGGCATTTGAGCTGCAACGATTAATCTTTTAAATCGATTAGTTGTCTATTAAATGACTCTTAAATCGTCAACTATTTTGATAATAGATTAATCGATTCGAGTCATTTTTGAGGAAAAAAAAATCTGAATTCTCTGATTCGAGCTTCCTAAATGTGAATATTTTCTGGTTTCTTTACTCCTCTATGACAGTAAACTGAATATATTAGAGTTGTGGACAAAACAAGACATGTGAGGACGCCATATTGGCCTTTGGGAAACACTGATTGACATTTTTCACCATTTTCTGACATTTTATAGACCAAACAACTAATTGATTCATCAAGGAAATAATTGACAATGAAAATAATCGTTAGTTGCAGCCCTATTTGATATCATTCAAAAATCGTGTCTATATATCTACGGTATGTATGACAGACCATCTCGTGGGATTGAATATACTAAACCCAGTGGAAAGAAAGTGACCAGAACGGGGCCCATACAGAACAGAGTATCTAATGGGGGTATTGGCACTAAACGCGTATTAGCAAGCATGTTTGAGCTAAAACATTTGGTCTACAGATTGCTCTTTACTGGAAGACCTAAGGCCATCCACAGATCCATGTGGGGGATTACTGGCTGGATTTCACACATTTTCTTGTGAGGAATCATCATCTGGTTACTGTAAACTCCAGGGATCTTTTATTTCTGCATCTTTTAAAATCTTGCATCTGCTTTTAAAAGTGAAACAATGAGAGCACACAGAGAAAACACATTTTGACTTGTTAAGGCTAAAAGATCAAAGGGAAAAAAAACAAATATGGTCTAAATATCAAAAGTAATCATCTGGAAGAAAATAGGATAGGTATTTAAATGACTTGCCCAACCTGAAAATGGGAGCTCACGGAGGATGAAATAAAAACGCAATGGGGGTACTGGTACAATTTCCAAGCACCTTACAGCACAGAGGGCTTCTCCCCATACACCGCTACCACATCCCCCACCACTGCTTGCTTCGAATGGAGGAGAGAGCAGAAAGTGACAAATATAAACAGTGGGACGGCTGTGTTGAGGGAAATTACCTCCCAGAACTACTGGCATACTGCCAGCACGAAGACATTCATCTGTTTTGTACAGAGTCTGACTCACGAGTAAGACAGAGGGGAGGGTGGGGGGGGGAGAGAGAGAGCGAAGGAGACGGGAGAGAGTGCGGGCTGATCACAGGCTGTGAACAAGAGGCAGCGAGTGGGAATGGGAGAGAGGCAGAGGAGCCACAACATCTGAAAGTTTTAAACCAATGATCGCGGTAGGTGATGCGAAGCAAGACTGGGGGTTCCTCCAACATGTGGAAGCAAAACAAATTCCACATCATGGACTACTTCAGACAGAGACAGATTTAGGTTTTACCGCTGAGGGAGGGCATTCTCTGTTACGCTCTTATTTGGGGAGGGTGGAAATATAAAGATGAGATAGGGGACGTTAGAAAGCATATTAAGGGTGTGCAAAGATTGAAATGCATTGGGCGTTAAGCTGCACTGTTCTCCCAGCACAAAATATTGCTTTATGAAAGTCAAGAAGGAACGGCTCGGAAATATATTCAAGGAGTTAAAACAACAAGGAATTTAAATGCGCAGCAGATGTTACCTTCAAAAACAGGTAAGAAGCTTTGGCAAAATTCTAAATCGACAATGTTTTTTTACATTGATCAAGTTTGATTTTGAGTAATCCATACCACTTCCATTCGTGTGTACAGACTTAATAAGGACAGAGTGAGACCATCTGTGTATCTTTCTTCTAAAGCTTTACAGAGGTTTTTAAATATTTTTAATATCTGTTTTTATATATTAATAAAACTTTGTCATTTGTTATTTAAAACAATTTTGTGAATTACATTTTTTTTTTATATGTGTGTGTGTGTGTGTGTGTGTGTGTGTGTGTGTGTGTGTGTGTGGAAATGTCATACAAGACCCTTTAAACCTTTTTTAAATTAGTTTTATACTTAAAATAAATTACTGAATAATGCAACAGAAATTCAAATAGCATGTAAGGATTTTTTCCTCATATTTTCCAACTTGTTTCCACATTATGGAAAAGGAATTTCCAGTGTGGTGACCGTTACAGTTTCCTCATTATGGTAAAAACCCTCCTCATTTGTTACGATAAACGTCTCTCCTTATTGTACCATCATTCAAACAAATTAAAAAGGTATCGCTGTGCCACTAACGGACCTGTTTGTTCTTTTAAGTGGCAGCAGTGGATGACGAGAGTATCAACTGTCTGGGAGAGTGAGGACTCCTGCTAACATCTCACTGTGGAAGTACTAATCGAGTTGGGATTATTACCAGTATTGGAGTTCGTAGTGTACCTTTTTTTTTTTTGTACTCTTCAAGCGGTGGATCCTCTACTGATTTTGAGCTTCTGGTTTGTACAGTGCACAAGGGATGAAGCATCCTGTGCATTGACCCCTGAGCTATCCCGCCCTACCCTGTGTCCTTGCCTGTAGGACGCAGTGATCATGCTGACCGAGTGTCCAACGCCAGAAGGATCAGAGCCCCGACCCACGCTAAGGCCTGCTGTAACCTCGGCAGCACCATGTCTCAAGCAGTCGCGGCTCCACTCGAGGCTCACAGCTCGCAGTCAGGAGAAGTGCCTGGGATTCAGCTGAGATGGGCTGCCCTGCTTATAGTCATGGTCATCATCCCCACTATTGGAGGAAACATCCTGGTCATTCTAGCTGTGTCACTTGAAAGGAAGCTGCAGAACGCCACCAACTACTTCCTGATGTCGCTTGCTGTGGCTGATCTGTTGGTGGGACTCCTAGTGATGCCCATTGCCCTCGTCACTGTTCTCTACAGTAAGTTTAGCAAGAGGCATTGGCTTTGAAAACCTGATCTTTGAAACAAACCTGAACAATACAAAAGCAATAAATACTTGACTTTACCGGGAGAAATCCTTGCTCAATGTCCAGAAAATTCCTTTACAACTTTCTAAAGAAAAGTTAACCTAAATGATAAATGACTTTACCCTAAGAAATACCTATAAAACCCAGCAAACAATTACTAACAAATGTTCAAGACAACAATGTTTTAAAGTGAGTGTAAGAGTGTGTGCGTCTGTGGGGTGGGGGCATAACCAGCTTCAGACATTTTACAAAGAAAGTCCCCCCATTCCATTGGAAAACTATATTTAACCTTTCTCAGCCTTACGAAGGAAAACAGACCAGCATGCTTACAGGCAGCAAAGGAGGATAAAAATAGGTTTGTTATTAACACTAGATACCATCTTGACTATCACTAAACAAATGATTCTAGATGAAATATAACAAGAGATAGTAGATAATAAACATGCTACTTCCTCTGGCGGTGCTATGGTAGCAGTCGCACAGCTTGGACTGATCTGCTGGTCTGAGGGATCGTTACCTTATAGACAAAAACGATTTTTATTTTAATTCCAGTGAAATTGCTGTGTAAATACAGCTGCATGGGAACCGATTTAGACTTCTATTCTTATATCTTCCATGTTTTAATGCAACTGCAAAATACAGAGTTATTCCCAAGTTATTATTACCCATTAATTCATCTAGATGATAACGAGTCAGATCATAATCGTGTCCCTCACACACATAAGAGCGGAGTATAGAGTGTGACACAAGGCTAACTGTGGTCTTGGCTGTCTCAAAAATCAGGTTTTGCATGAGAACTGGGTGTTGCACTGAAAGGCCAAAGTGGCCACAGGTGCCGCTTTCATCTTATTCTAATGCGGAGGCTGCAGAATAAGGACCATGCAATCAATCTACTATTGCATCTATATTTCTGTCTGTCTACATGCTGTTCACATTCAGATCCAAGGGTCCATCTCAAGCCTTGATAAAAAAGTCCTTATCCTGAGGTTGAGTATCAATGCAGTAAAGACGTGAAAGCATTCATGCATGCACAAGTGCATAATCTCTATGACTGAGAAAAGTAGAGCTTTGTTTAAAAACACACCAATTTCATTTCTAGGGGTTGGTAGATTTTAAAAATGTGTTAATCAACAAGTGAAAATTTTGAACATGATTTAGGATGACCCGTAAAAGTCGATGATTCAAGCCGTCAGTCGAGAAGTCAACTCCCATCTTGTCAGTCAAATAATCCCTGCACTTTTTTTAAGTTGCATCGTTGTAAACAGAGCAAGGCAGGAACAACAGCATGGCAGGCTGTGAACTCAGAAAAACTGAGTCTCAAAATGACTGAACCACAAAACTAACTGATGAAAATAAAGAAGGCTAATGAAAATGGGGGGCAGCACAACGCCGCAGGGCACAGCAGTGTGATTTGTGTACGTTTGCTGCTCTGACGCTGAATGTCAGTGAAGTCGGCTAAACTACCTGAATTTGAACCAGGCGCTGGTACAACCTCCTCTACTGCCGTCCAGTGTGTCTGACTCCTTGGCACCAGGCAGCGGTGTCAGCAGGCCGACAGGAGAGACGCTCTGTGACGCGCTAGGATTTAACTAAATAATGTCCAGGATGCACACTTTTACGTTTGTGTGGAAACCTAATGTTTTCACATCACAGATGATGAATGAAAGAGCTCAAACATAGTAAAACATTAGGATTGCAACCAACGATTATTTTCATTGTCGATTAATCGATTTGTTGTTTGGTCAGAAAATGGTGAAAAATATTGATCAGATGCCTTGTTTTGTCTGCAACTCAAAGATATTTAGTTTACTGTCATAGAGGAGTAAAGAAACCAGAAAATATTCACATTTAAGAAGCTGGAATCAGAGAATTTTGACTTTTTTATTCCTTAAAAATGACTCAACCTGATCAATCAATTATCAGAATAGTTGGCAATTAATTTAATAGTTGACAAATTAAAAATGTTGATCAGTGTTTCCCAAAGCCCAAGATGATGTCCTCAAAAGTCTTGTTTTATCCACAACTCAAACATAATTCAAGTTGGAATAAGAGTATTTTTACTTTTTTTCTTAAATGACTCATACTGTACCTATTCATCAAAATATTATCAAAATAGTTGGCAATTAATTTAATAGTTGACAAATAAATTGATTAATCGTCGCAGCTGTAAAGAGTTTAGTGTGGAGCAGCAGCTCTGAAGGTGCGCTGACTGATCACTATTAGGGCAGGGGAGTGAATTGCCAAATGTTTTTTTAAGACCCACGCAGCTTTCATTACCACTCTTTTTAGGGAGCTAAAGCTCAGAGTATCTGAGGTGAGGAGGGAGGGGTCATGGAGACACAAACATGCACATACAGTGTGAAAGGCTGGTGTGCAGCATAGCAGAGCTATCAACGGTGTGGAAAGTCAAACTGTCAGAGGATCAGTTCTTCCTATTCTAGCTGGAGGACACGAGAACCACAGTCACACAGTAGAAGATATGTTGTATTGTTAAATACTGTTAGCAGCACAACATCAGTGCTCTACAGTGCTGCAGCAAACACTCCCTAATGCCCGATACAAGAAAAAATACCACAAGGCTGGCAGAGATATGGGTTTAGATAAAAGATCAATCTAATTGCAGGACCAGAGAGCAGTCAATATTCACGAGAGGGCATACAAAGTTCAAGCAGCTTAAATTTAAACCTGAAAAAGCAAGACAAGAATGTGACTGGATTCTAGTTACACCTGTAAGTACTGTCATTCATTTTCTACATCTGCTGGGCAGATGAAGTCAAAGCATACAGGGACAACTTTGAGAAATGTAAGGGATCTGCTTGTTTAAAATGAGAGCTGTGAGAACAGACGCAGTTAAAATAAAGCACTGCGTGACAATTTCTTTTTATTATTTATTTTGAAAGGACGAGTGATTTGGTGTTGCTTCTTAAAATGCCACACCTGCAAGGCATCGTCTCTCAACACATAACACTGCCAACTGAGTCAAAGTTTTCATCTCTCTACTGGCCATATTAAATATACATTTTCTCTACCTCTCCATTATCTTCTCTCTTTTCCTTAAGGAGCTGTAGGTCAGATGATATTTTGTTGTACTGTGCTGCTATATGCTTATATGGCAATGAGTTAAACACTCAAAAAGACATGCTTGGGTAGGATAAAATAGCTCATATACAGATAACTAACTTGAGCCAGTTCCTTTCAAAAAGCCTGCAACATCTATAATATAATCATTTTGACTTTTATCCATCTCAAGTTGTGCTAAGCGACTAACAAACTACAAAAAAAAAAGAATGGTGCGGATGAGTTTTCTAAGTCTTAAACAACAACAAATAAAAAAATAGGATATAACAAAACGATGAATTCTTATGAACTGACCACAGCCTTGTGTAACCACAAACTGCTGGACATCCATTACCCTGCGTGAAACAATTTATATAGGCTGGCATTTGAACAAGGACATTTCCAAAAGCAAAGCCTAAAAACAACAACAATAAAGCTGCATTGCTGTTTATCTTTCCTTACTGTATGTTCTCAAATACATAATGTAAACACAAAAACCTAGTGCTGGCCAAATGCAGAGTTTACTCATTCAAAGTTTCTTAATTAAACTAAACACAACAAAAAATACATTCCCTTGTACAGCTACTTGGATCTCGCAAGCTACACTGTTTATTGAATTTGGCGTGGGACTAAACACTTCACAAAACACGTACAGAGGATCTACTTCGAGGACGGGTGAAGTATTTGTCAATGAATAAGCCTTCCAGATGAAACCTAATCAAAACTATGACTCAAAAATTCCAAGTGTGACAAGAAAGTGGTGGAAAGAAAAAAGAGGGGGAGCGTGGCATAACAAAAAGAAAATTCTGTAAAGGAATATTTCCAACAACAGTCTTTTGCAATGTTAATGGGTGACAGGACAAAAGCCAGAACAATTAACTTGCCAATTTTATGCCTGGAAATGAAAATAAACACTACTGTTGAGCATAGTCTCCGGCACATCTACATAAAGAGCTTTTAGCTCCATAAACAGTCAGTGAACCCTCCTTTTTCCAGTAAAGTCCTTCCTCGCAGAGATAAACAAACACCAATCTTTTGCATGAGTGCTACTTCTAATCCCTTGCCATTGTGGTTCATCTCCCATAACTGGTGGTGTGCGAGACCAAATGCATTTTGGAATGAAAATTGGTTAAACCACATGAGTACATTATAGACCTTTTCATTTCCATTCTGTTGCTAGGGCAACAGCTTTGGTCCAAGTTTACTTCCTGTGAGCTACTGCACTAAAGCGGCATGATCGGCGGTAAAACCACTCTGTGCTGGCTGTGCCATTGTTTTCCTATGGGGAGAGCGGTGGCGCCCGACTAGGCGGAAGTGCTACCCTTGGCATGGTGCACGCATAAAATTGCCACAGAGCGCTGCACTCAAAGTTCATATTATTTCAATTTTGACCATCGGTTCCTGCTTAACTTTCAAAGCGCATCCAATGAGATAACAGCTGCAACTGTTGTTGCCTAGAAAACAATGAAGTGGCTTCCTTGTTCACTTTTTGATTGCATATTATACCTGCGCTGCGCTTTGCCTCGCACCCTACCTCGTGGTGATCGAAGAGCAAATTTCTTATCATGCGAAGGCAGCTTTACAAATATCGCAACAGGAAATACATAGAGTGTTTACGTCGTCAACTTTGAAAAAGTCTAAAGGAAGTTACTAATGGTAGAGACACTACCACAGATAAGTGATGTACAACTACAAAACAACTGCAAGACAACAGCTAGTCAAACTGAACTAATTTCCTTCTCGTCTTCTCTCCAGACTCTGACTGGCCTCTTCCGGAGCCCCTTTGCCCCATTTGGCTGTTCCTCGATGTGCTGTTTTCTACTGCATCCATCATGCACCTCTGCGCCATTTCACTGGATCGCTACATTGCCATCAAGAAGCCAATCCAACACAGCCAGTACAAATCCAGAGCCAAAGCCATGGTGAAGATTGCACTGGTGTGGCTCATATCCATTTGTAAGCACATCAATTCAGATTTTAACTTTTCCAACTCTGCAGTAGTCTTGATTAGGTACTTCTCAGAAACTTAACATAATATACATGGCAGACCTGGTTGATAGACCCAGAAATATTTGTTGGATGCAATAAAAGCAGATAGTATATAAATAGTGTAGTATATATGGGAAATAGATGGGGTGGTCAAGGGGCAGAGACAGTAGTATCACACTTAATCAGTCACAGTGAAACTTATGTTACTGATGATGTCCAACCCAGTCACATTTCATGAGATCTTATCCAAAAGGCAATGGGGCTTTCACTATTGTTGTGGCTAATTACGTGCAGCTTGCAGAACTAATGAAATGGGTCCCTAAGTGAAAAGATGCTTTACAGTTATAAGAATGTAGATTTTAGGAATAGAAAGCATCGTTAGAAAGGTTGGTTTAGCTGCTTGATGCTCATTATTCAGGATCTGCTAATCATTCCAGCTTTACAGTAAGAAACTAAAAAGTAGCTTCTGTCCATTATGTTTTTAAATGTGGCCAAATTCACTGAGGCATTACTGCTCAATGCTCGATGCCCAGTACACAAACCACTAAAAGCACGCGGTTTGGCTGATGGGGTTGATTTCATTTGAGCTTCATTTCGTGACAAAAGCCAGAAGATCAGATGGAATGAAGGGAGCAGCACTTCAGCTCTGAGCACCAGTATACAGTCAAAACCTTTACTGCTGTTAGTGTTAAAAGGGATCATGGCAAGCCATGGATGATTAGTTTACTTGATTTTAAAAACAAAAAGTTAGATATTCCTAACACTATCCTAATTAAACATGAATCTTTTGACTATTTTCTACTACCTCTATCATACACAATTTAATGAAACATTAAACACAGGAATGTTTTTCCCTGAGATGAAAAAGAAACACTACTGTAATTCATCAATATTACAAAAAAACGTGCCAATGTTTGCCAATACTAACTGTTTTTGTCATTTTCCAGGTATCGCAATCCCGATTCCGATTAAGGGGCTTAAGAACAACCATCTTCCCAACAACGTCACCTTCAACAGTAACCACACGTGTATGCTGAAAACAGACACCTTCCGGGAGTTTATCATGTTTGGCTCCTTGGCGGCATTCTTCATCCCTCTGACCATCATGATGGTCATCTACCTGCTTACTGTCCAGGTGTTGCGCAAAAAGGTTTATTTGCTCAGGTCAAAGGTGACTCAGCGCTTTAGCTACCCAACAGTCTCCACAGTTTTTCAAAGAGAACAGGCGGCGACTCCGACTCAAGCCGAGCAACTTAACATGCTGGACGGGAGACTCCCAAGGATGCAAGAAAAAACATATGCGGGCACAACAAACTCTCCTACAGGAGATGAAATGTCCTTTCGGAGAATGTCAACAATGGGCAAGAAGTCAATGCAGACTCTGAGCAATGAGCAGCGCGCCTCAAAGGTGCTAGGCATCGTCTTCCTCCTGTTCGTAGTCATGTGGTGCCCTTTCTTCATCACTAATATCACCTCTGTGCTATGTACCAGCTGTGATGTTCATGTAATCGCCCGCCTCATGGAGATCTTTGTTTGGGTGGGTTATGTGTCATCGGGAATCAACCCGCTGGTCTACACCCTATTCAACAAAACTTTCAGGCAAGCGTTCGCGCGTTACATGACCTGCAATTACGAAAACCCTGCCAGTCATGGGCCTGGAAGGCACCCAAGCGCATCAAATGCAGATCGGACCCTTACACGGATTTCATTCAGATCCTCCATGGCAGAAAACTCTAAACTGTTCATGAAGCGGGGAATGAAGAACGGCATTGGAGCAGTTAGCTACCAAAGTCCACTGAGGAGCCGGCAAGCACCTGTACAGTCAGCCAGTGGTGTTGTGTTAGATACAATGCTTCTGACTGAAAACGAAGGCGGTAAGCAGGAGGAACATGTTAGCTGTGTATAGAGATACCAGACAAATGAAGTGAGAAATGAGCACTTGAAATGGATCAGATTTATGGGGCAAACTTTTTATCTCTTTAAAGATAAAGGCCCCACAACAAAGATTCTAAATACACGAGTCTGAATCTGCGGTTGCTCTCAATTTGATTGACAAATAATTTAATGCCAGTGCTTACTCTACACTAAAAGAAAAATCCAACCTGTTGCTGTCTGCTGATGTTTGTTTACATCAGTAATGTTTTTAAAAACAAAAACAGCAATATTTTCAATTATGATCATTGTGGAAACACACATTTTCACCCACAAGTCAAACTCCTCTGTTATATATGTGAATATATATGGTCAAAATATTTCTCACTGGGGCTATAACACAGACCAAAATAATGTGAATTCTCAAAGACAGCAAGACAGTTCATAGCGTACCAGAAGAGAGTTTGAGTTTTCAAACGTTATAAAATGTATAATACCTTGAGATGACCTGTAACAGGTCAACTAAAAAGAAGAGAACACGGGACGGTGTGAGGATGTCCTCTATTAAAAAGGTCAAAAGTAGACAATTCAGGCCACCAGACAAAAATGTGAGGAATGAAGACATTATGATAACCTGGAAACTCTCTGTGAATGCAGTATACAAATATATTCCTATGCTGATCCTTTCAACTTGGGCTATCTGACTACTCTGTAAACCATCTCAGACCACATGCTTATATATTTTGTTAAGACAAACTCTACCTTTCAAATCTTTTCTGCAACAGACACATGAAATACATTGCACTCTTGAAATTATACTTATTGTATTTGCTGGACCTTTGAGAAGCACTCTTGTACGTGTATTGCAGCTAGAAGGTTTCCAAATAAAAGACTGTATATAATAAAGAACAATTCTGATTAAAATTGAGACCTAAATGTGTTCAATAAAATATTTTCTGTGTTGCTGAACTGAAAGAAAACTGCACTAATCTTGAGCATCCATGCTCTTTCACTGTCAGTCTTATACTACTTTCTTTCTTCAGGAAGTAAAAATGTCTTTTTCATTAACCAAAGCACAACAGGACAACCAAATAAACAGTGTAAATAGACAGCCTCAAAACATCAGCAAATATTGGAATACCAACAAGTAAGAAAACTGTGGGAATGTCTACTCAGCACTATATTTTACCGTCCCTTTATGCTCAACAACAGCAGTTTGTAGCATTTTACTACACACATCCAAATACATCATAGTTTTAACAGCCTGAGGGAAACCTAATTAACAAAATATAAACAGTGTTTGATCAATGTGGCAAGAAATATGAGATTTGGATGAGGCTCCACAAGCTTGGTATGCGAGTTTGGAGTGTGTCACAGTTTTATTAGTGCTTTGACCGACCCGGTCTCACTGTTAACAAACACAAACTCTGTTGCTTTTGTAAGAACAGCAGAGACTTAAGACATCTGAACTTAAAGCGGTCCTTCTTGTGTGGTAGTGTACATGTCGGGGGAGTGGAGGGAGTTATCTTTAAGCCATTAGGAAGTTGGAGAAAGAGGAGGCCAACTGAATTGTTCTGGTTCAGAAGTCTTTCTAAACACAGTGAAGATTTACACAAAGTTTATCTAGCGGCCAATTGATCACGCAGAATATCACATAGCCTTTTTTGGGCTTAAAACATACACCCCTGATATTTGTGCATTGACTAGGTGTTCTGTTTAACACCGCTCTGGTCTCTGATGGGTAAATTCATGTCAGTCTAAGAGTGATGAATCCCTATAAATAGCCAGGGAAGAATATGTGTGAGTGACATTGACAAGTAAGTCCAGCTTCCTCTGACACAGGAATACCTTCCATGAAGCCATTTTAAATTCCAGAATAAAGTGCATCTAAATTCTCCTATCACACCACAGAGAGGGTGTTAAAGGTCCAACTACATCTCGTCAGCAGTAACAAACTAAAACGGTGGGTGACCCGAGGCAAGAGTAAAGGGAAAAAAAAGCGTAATTTTTAAAATAACAAGGGGATCGCAATGGTTCACAAAAAAAGCAGTGCCGTGTTTACATTGTGCGTAAGTGCATGTATCACCATTTGTTTAAACACGCCAGTGTAGAAATAAGGAGAAATTAGTTTAAAGCTTGATTTGATAAGCGCTGCCTAGGCTGGTTGATTTCCTCCGGTCTGTGAAATCCTGCAGATGCCATTAGGAGCACCAGAAGACACAGAGGCACAGGATTTTTTTCAGATTACCTGTCTCATGCACTACTGTTTTAATAATATTTGCTCCACCTGTACCCACAGCAGCTTTAAGAGTTATATTTTCTACGGAAAGCAGGAAACAGTAAAAATATTTCAGTGTCATATTTGAGATAAACACAGACAAAGAAGGAGATCACACTGAATATTGTACAATTGAATCTATTTCAGAGGTAAATGTCTAATAACAGTTTTCTCCCAGGCTGGCTATAGTTCAACTTTTTAAGTACCGTACCAAAACAACAGGAATATAAAAAATATTTTTCTCCAGATCCGTTTTTATGTATTTAACAAAATGTGCCAAACTACACAATGCCTGTTTCATTTTGTGTGTTAGAGTAGGGGAACATAAATAACTGTGATTTTGGCCAAGACCATGGGGCTCCAAAGAAAAGGGTCTCTGCTTCACGTAAGGAAACTAAACAGAGTGTTGAGAGCTCAAGTAATTCAGTCTGGTCCTTACCTGAACAAGATGAAGCCAATGGACTCGACAGCAGCCCTTCTGACGTCATCATTCACGTCACTCACCTTAATTAAGAGAAGCAAAGCAGTTAAATAACCAAAGCTGATACTGGGACTCATTTAATCTGCAATTAACTTTAATGATGTAGCTCCCTTATGGCTCACAGTGAGAGGAATATGCTTCACTATCACACCACCTAATCATTTTAGCTTGTATAAGGTGCCACCTACAGGACGACAAGTTGTTCACACCCCTGAAGTATGTTGCCTTTGCACTGGAAGCACAATGAATGGCATATATATAAATTCACTGTAATGTCATAATCGTTTTCCTGTGTTAAAATAAAGTGTTACAATGTTAGCCCCACAGTGAATTTAGGTACAAACAGGAAAGCACCGATGTGCTATGTTAAAGCTGAATCTTATGGTTTAAGTACAGACAAAATATTTCTCTCTCAATAGAACTTGATTATTTAAACAAGCATCACAGTATTAAACTCATTTGAATTATGATGCCAGCCACAGTTGTGCAGCCCTGTTGGCATCACTTCAGTGCCTGAATGATAAACCCGTCTTCCCCTCGGTGAAATAATGTGTTGTGAAGATGGCCAACAGAGAACACTTACAGCGACATGTAGCAGGCGTCGGATGGCCTTATTGTTCCCGGAGCCGCAGTAGGCCATGCCCACTGTGTACATACCAGAGCGCCGCAGGATGGGGTCCTATCAGAGACAGTGAAAGAAAGCAGAGCTTTGAGACTTTGTGTCTGGATGCACAACTACGATCAACATGCGTCATTTCCCACATCTGGCTCTTGGAAGAAAGTAAAGAGGGAGAGTCTTTTATATCCACCCCACTTCCTATTCTCTAGAGATTAATCAAGCTTGGTTCAATCCATGTGTATTGTGTTATGACATGCATAAGCTGCACCAATACCACAAAAACAAAGCAATGCAACCTTCATTGCTGTTGGAAAATAAAACAACTCTGATCTCATGGTGTATGTGACATGCTTTCTGATGGCCTTTCAGCCTTACCTTGTCTCTGCAGAGGCTTTCAATGAGGGCATCAGCCTCCTCCATGCGTCCGTACATGACCAGGGCGATTCCCACTGCTAGACCACGCAAGATCTTCTCGTGCTGCGTCTCCTGAGCATAGCCTACCATGTCCTCGATGGCCTGGGCTGACTTGGAGCCCAGCATGACCAGACCCAGGGCCAGACCCGCAGCTTCACCTGAGAGGTTATATTATGATATTGTCAGCATGGCTTGTTTTTATCTATTTAAAATCAACAGATGTTTAGCAGTGTACAGAACCAAATTATATTTAACAGTACTGCATATCAGAGAGGCATTTTTGTTTCTATATTCGTTCATCCAAACCTGAATCCAAATACTAATGACTCATTTTAACCAGACAGGTGAGGACCAAAAACTGATTCAACACCCTGCAATTCAGAAATTGATTTTGTCCAAGGCCTACACACCAGTGACAGCATCATCCTGGTACAGGTTGGACTTGAGGAGGTCGTAAACATCCTGTCTGGCTGTTCCCAACGCAGCCAAGCCAAGGCCAAGGGCGCCACCATGACGGACAATCTGTGAAACAAAAGAAAACAGGCCATGAGAGATGGAACACAGACATAAATGAACCAACTAACAAGGTGACTTCTGAAAAATAGGCAGTGAAAATGATCTTTTGACCATATATTGACATCATACCAGCAACATTACAACAGTTTCAATGTCTATATCTGTAAAATATGTCACAGACAAGAAAAAAGTTAATTTATTTTTAACTCAACACTTCCTGTTTCAAAATAAAAAGTCCTCAAGCATTTTTATTCTGTGACCAAAATCCCTTGATTTATTAACATTAGGCCTTTATTCTAAAATATGTGCAGGACAGTGTTGTAGAAAATGCAGTGACTTGTATGGCTCCATAAATGAATAGAGTACCGGCTTTTATTCTGGGATTATTATTTACAAATGAGCACACACTTCTTAACCTTATTTCTGTCTAAAATAAATATAAATTAAATTTATAATTAAAATGAAATGGCCATTATGAAAGGCAAACTCTATGTAAAAAGAAACATCTGGCAGTAGCAGCGCAGTAGCAGCAGCAACGCTGTCTGTGTGGACACCACACGCGTGAGAGACGCAGCAGTTCAGCGAGGTAGCCGCCCCGCGTTGCTCATGCATTCAGTGTGGCCCAGGGCTAAAACAAGCTGCTAGTCTCAGCTACAAACTTGATTCTAAAGCATTATAGTTTTCATAAACATAAATGGTCATATGTGATGACTTAAATCATTCTCTTCTTTCAGCAATCATTTTGTGTACTACATTCTAGTATATAATTGAAAAAGAACCAGCACTCAAAGTAAACGTAAAAAAAAAAAACTCACATCATTGCTGGCGTTCTTGAGCTGACTGAGCAGGTAGTCAATAATGTCTCCGCCGTGGTTGGCATGAATAAGTCCCAGGGCGTACAGGCCTCCTCCCTCCTGGTAGGCCGAGCCAGGGGATGTGTCTTTGGGCAAGTAGGTGGCCATTAACTGGAGAGCCTCCTTCTCATGACCCTGAAAAACAAAGCGTTATGTTCAATATTAAATATAGAGTAAAATTCATTATGTTTTTTTGATTTACATTTTATTATCACCATAGTGACATTAATTACCTTGTGGATGACACCCAGACTTGCTGTGGCTGTGAACTTTGCCCAGTTGGTGGCTCTTGCAAGCCATTCCAAGTTTTCTCTACAAGGTCAAACAAAAAGTTCGGTCACATGGAGAAAGTATGTTTCTCTATATCTATGCACAATCTATGAAATAAACATTTCTGTTCTGCCAGTGCGGTTACCTGAGGAACTGGTCACTTGTGGTCCCCGTGTGCATGAACGAGTTGGCTATTACTGTGGCTGTGTGGCACACCGAATTTCGGACTGCATCCTGGAGCGACGGAGAAAACAATACATAAAAGCTCAGGATGAAGCTGCAGTTCATCCAACCATGTAAACAAGAGTTTATTCCTTTGTGTTCTCTAAGTAATTATCTTGTTGCTAGCTGACATTACCTTTGTGTTTTTGAGGATCATTAGATCTGTGTTGTTATTTCGGATTAGGAACTGCAAGTGCAGCTCAATGGCCATCTCCCCACTAAGGATTTTGATCATCTTGGCGTTCTGGTCTTTGGGCTCATCTTTCTACAAAACAGAGAAGCAATATGATGAGCTGTCAACCAAATCAAAGTTGCTCTATTTAGACAGAGAAAAGTTACAAGGACCTGGTATGAAAAAAGTGCAAAACAATCCAAAAAGCGTACCGTTTCTACTGGCTTTCCAGCAGGGGAGCTGCCCGCCTTTTCATCTGTCTCCATTGCATCACTGTAACACACAAAAAATGTTTTCGTCAATGTTGAATCATTTAATCAAAAGTAACTAACTCCACTCAAATAAGCCTATGTACAGTTTTAGTTAGTCGCCCCATTAGAGTTTATTCTCTAATTTTCTAATGTAAACTTCTTTGGTTTAAGCAGGTATAAGCAATGGCATGAATACACTCCAAAGAACAAAGCTTTCGGGGCTCCAAAATATTCCAACTCTGAATCTGAACTTGTGTACTGAACCCTCCTACTGGTACGTTCAATGTTCTGCAAAGTGCCTGAGGACTACAGACTTAGATAAATCTTGTCCTGCCATGCTTGGAAAATGTTGAGGTTTTGGTTACTTTCCTAGTAACTCAAACCCTTAAAGAAAGTCTAAACAGATTTTCTAAAGCTTAAACCGGAACCATTAGCAGTGAAAAATCCCTAAGCCTTTGTGAACACGACACAGTGCTTCAGCATAGATATTCGTGTGTCCTTATTTTCTTCCCATGCCCACCTGTCTTTGTCTGGTGTGGGCACGGTTCCTGTATTTGTAGAGCCAGGGACGGCAGGGATAGGTGTTCCAACGGTGCGCAAGTTCTGGATGACCGAGGAGAGGAACTGCTGGCTGGCGCTCTCATACAGGTCAAAGCAGATCTGATAGGCCATTAGCAGGTTGTCCTCCTTCACTAGTTTCTCCAGGATGTCACTCACAGCCTGCGGGTCATCCAGGAATATCAGGCACTAGAGAGGGGAGGAGAAAAGATGATTAGAGAGGGATTTTTAGGTTCTGACACAGTTTTTGGGAAATCGAATTCTGTGAAAGTTGAGAAATGCTTATGATCAGTATATAGCTTTGCTTCCAGCTGTTATGTAGTTAGCTGTGGGTATGACTCAGGGCTAATACTGGTAAGCTTAAATTCCCAGTGAAACGGTAATTAGAGCATCTTTAGCGTCTGTACTGTGAGTGTTCTCCAGTGAAACAGAATATTTGAGTGTACAGTTACAGAAAGGGGATTTCAAATTGAATTTATTTTTGTTATTATTATCATTTTGTAAACTATAATTTTTGTTGTTACGTACACCGAGGGCTCAGAGGTCACGGGTGGGTGAATGGGGGGAAGAGGTCTCAAGTTAGACTTGAAAGGTGCAACCAACCCATTTTGGAAAAGTGATTGTGTTCAAAGTGAATAAATATATGTGATAGAAAAAAACTTTAGACTTTAAAAAACCTTACAAATTAAGGTTTGTATTGGAGAATATTTAAAGTCAGTTAATCAAAAATCTTATTATAAATAGTGACTGAACAGAATTTATTAAAACCAGTCTGTCTATCTATTTATTACACTGTTTTTGAGGAACCGATTGTTACCTGACAGACATTGATGAAATCAGGTTTCTCAAGGTTCATGTAGAGCTTGACCAGCACCCGCAGCACCTCGTTGCGGAACTTCTTGTTCTGCATCAGGGACATGCACACCTTCAGGCTGTAAGCAAGGAGGCCGCTCACATCATTCTGCATGAGAGGAAAAAGAAAAAGGTAACAATTATTAACTTCTTTCATGACAAGGAAGAAATACTTCTGTACAATCAACAGCAGTAATCAAATACTGGACTCTTGTATGAGAATTATGCCTTTACAAGTCATGTACTGTGAAATAAGTCAAAGTCACCAAATCAAACATTTGCTAGTTATTTGAATAAAGTGATTCTTGTAATCTCTGTCAAAGTTTTAGGGCATTATCATGCAAGGAATGCTAGACTTGTGTACAAGACTTAGGGCTATTCTGGTGAGTATTAAAGCTGGCAGTAGATATTCCAAACTAATCTCAAGTCCGCTGTGAATGAAAATAGCGACTGACCGATTCTAAGATGGTCTTCTCAAACATGTCCAGCCGCCTGGTCTCCAAGGCGATGCCAATGGCCTGCTTGTACTTGTGATCATCTAGGCAACGCAGGAACATCTTGTTGACAATGCCCTCAAGGCGGGGGTCAATGCTTTTCTTCTCCTCTTCCTCTGGCAGCTCGGCATTCTCCACCCGCAGCTTGGTGTAGTGGTCAATGCATTTGGCTAGTAGCAAACACAAAAAAATGATGATTAGAGGGGCTCCATTTGACTCCAGAATTCAATGACATTCATTGGCTTTCACTAGCAGAAAGCTTGAGGTTTGTTAGCTGGAGGTAAGAAATTTGTTTCTTTCCATTTAAGTTATTTATTTCATACTTCCAAGAGCACAACAGAAATGTCACGTTATCACTGAAGAGGCAGATAAGTCAGGTAAATGAGGTCAAGTGCTTCTTGTTTGATCACTCACCAATGATGGTCTCCACATATTCTGAGTCATCTGTGACATTGAAGAGATCTCCAGCACCGAGAGCGTAGTTCAGAGATTCCTCAAAGGCTCCGAGGTGGTAAAAAACCTTAGAGGCCACCAGGGCAGCAAATGCTCTGCTCCGGAACGTCTCATCCTCATACAGGACCTCGCTGTGAGTAGACAACAAATGGTTACATAAGACTGAAAAATTTGCCAGGGCTCTCAACTAACTTTTTTCACCATCCTCCCGGAACCGTCTCGAAATACAACCCAAGTTGTCCCAAAATGAAAGCGGACAGTCAACAATCTTTGTTTTTCTACATTATCATGAGTTAATCATTCATAGTGACCTCTAAAATAAAATCGCACATCAAAAGTGTTTAATTTGTTTGTTTTTTTAATTTTAAAAAGTCATTTGTTTTTTATTATAATTTGCATGTTGGTTTTGATTTGGATGTTAACAATGCAGCCAAGTTAAATTAAAATATTTTTTTATGTGTAAAAAGTAGCATTTGGTCAAAAAACAAGATTTTGCACAAGGGGCCCCCCAAAGAGCTAGGACTGGCCCTGCTAGCTGGGGCGTCTTAAAGTCGGAGGAGCGGCTGGACAAGATGCACCTGTCATGGGTAGAGGAGCAGCATGTTGCCACAGACAAAACGAGATGGACAGATCTCATTGCAGCTTTATTACTCATAGTGGACGAAGAGAAGTAAGTAGCCTAAGTAGATAAGTGGCTAACGTGAGATGATTTGATCTGTGGCTGAAAAATAATTTTCATCCTCCCTGATCATATTTTTTTCAGACCCCGGACGACGGGACGTCCTTAAGCTCGAGCCCTGCACATTGCACTGCCCTGCTACATTTAATCTGCATTTAGTGTGTCAATACTGAGTCTGACTGACTGAGTCAATGTAAACCTTTCTTCCTACTGCAGACATAGAAGTTATTGTTGCTTGATGTAGCATTATGTCGGTTATAATGTCCATCAATAGTACTTACATTTTATCTACGGATCCTGAAATCTCAGCCCAGAAGTCGTTCACAATGGCGTCTAGCTTCTGCAGAGCAAACTCCTGCAAATGAAACAGAAATATTGCAGACACATCATTTACATACCTGTTCTGTGTTAACTTTTGTCACACTGCCATTTTGTCATTATATGTCAAATCATAATTTAGTTGCTTTTTGTGAGGTGATGTAACTGATTGTGTTAATTATATATAAAATATGATATTGTTTCATATTGATCGCAGGCCCCTGAATTGAATCCAAATCATATCGTGGCAGTTTTTTTTATATCAGCAAATATCCTATTGTTGTCCAATAAATCAATATTAATTAGTATAGTATTATATAGTAAGTCTCTTGCTTTCATGGCCCATCATGCATTGGAAGTCAAACCAATGTACAGACAGATCAATAAAACTCTTAAGTAGGCATGTGCCTCTTTTTCTGTACAGAGAGAACATGATGCCACACTTCAAACCTCTAAAGAAACACCCAGGAGCTACTCTTCGATCTGAAATATAGTACATAAATGCGTTTTTCACGAGTAAAAACACACTCACATGTAATCTCTATACTTCTGAATGCCGTTCGACTTGATAGGTTAAGACATTACATCATCTCTGTATGGGAGTTTACCATTTTCAGACACTCCAACCAGTTCTTACCTTGAGCTGTGGCTCCTCCTCATCAAGGAGAGAAATTATTCCAGCTAAAACAAAAAGAGAGAGAGAAACAATTTATTGAGTGGTTGCTTGTTTCTTAGAGTTCATATACCTTCCTTTTCATCAAGTATGGATTTTAAATGGCAAAAAGAGGAATTATTCATAATACTGGGACACTAATTGTTACACTAGCAGATTATATATCCATGGCTGATACGAAATTCAGATGTTAGAAACATATTTCAAACAAAACATTGGAAGGACCCCTGAGTTATCTTTGTGTTCAACTCTTCGGCTTAACTCCTGTGCTTGTTTTATGCATGTCAGTGCCCTAGATGATAGGGTGTACTGTCCCAAAACCTCTAACAATTTATCATATATATTTTATTTTATTTTTTTTTTTTTTTTGAGTGCCCTTTGGGTATTGTCACGTTTCGGATATATATCAGTCCAAACATGTTTGTGTAATGGATTGAAAAAAATCAATCTACACTGACCGTGGGGGTGTAAACAGGAACAAACGAGTATAACGTTATATGACGTAACGTTAATCATTTTAACACCTGTTTCTTTGGGAATTATTTCCAAGATGAAAAAATATTCCTGCATGAACTTGAACACTTATCAGAGCTGAAGAGCTCAGATCCTGTACACAGTGTAGCGGGCATGGGACATGGATGTATTATGAGAATAGATCAATAGTCAGATGTGTTTTGTTTTTGTTTTTCTTTTCTTTTCCTTTCACTACTCATGTTCTTTGTATTTGCTTGTCTCCATTTTTGTTTGCCCTTAGTTCCTAGTATTGTCTGTTTTTGTTGATGTATATAAAAAATGAGGCATGATACACACCCCACAGAAGTCTGAGATCACTGACATGCACGTGCTTCTTAATAAAAACATTTGAAACAATAGTGAGATGTGGACAGACGTGTGATTGTCACCGTTTCCGTCTTTCCCACGACATTGAATGCATCATATATGATATCATTAACATTACTGATGACTTCACTGTTAGCATTGAGACATCAACTTATTACGAATTAATACATTTAAAAAGCCCTGTAACGATTAAAATCGTCGTCTAGTCACACCAAAGACACATTACACAGAGTTCTTCCCTCTTGAACAATATGTGTGGTGTATTTATTATCTATTAACCGGTTAACTGCTAGCTACATTAGCTGTGTGACTCAGCTAAATCAATGGCAGCCGGCTAAAGTAGCAGCTAGCACAATAAAAACACCTCTAAAGACTCACCGGCCGAGGTTATCATGATCGGCTCTTTATTCCTCCTCAGCCCCACAGTCCTGCTTCGACGGAGGAAATCCGTACGGTTGTATCGGAGAGATAGAGAGAAGAAACAGATTAGTAGTATGAGAAGATGCAGAACACACGGAGCGACGCTAACTTCTTTTTGTCCAATGGGTCCTATCACCACAAGTCCACTTCTGAAGGACCCTAGGGTTGGCTGGCCTCATTTACGCCTGATTAAAAAAACGCAGAATAGAATAGAATAGAAAGCTTTATTGTCATTGTATTAAATACAACGAGATTCACAGTTGCCACTTCTTGTCAGTGCTTTAAAACAAATACTTTACAAGACTAAACGAGGCAGATAAAACATATAACAGGTAAAACACACACAGTTAGAAAGCAAATAAAACAGGTAAAATAGATGTAATAAATAAATATAAACAGAAGTGTTACACTAGAGGTATAAAATATAAAGTAAATGTAATAAATAAATATAAACAGAAGTGTTACACTAGAGGTATAAAATATAAAGTAGATGTAATAAATAAATATAAACAGAAGTGTTACACTAGAAGTATAAAATATAAAAATAGATGTAATGTAAACAGAGGTAATTGCACTTGTAAAATAGGTAGGGTAGATGTAATAAATAAAATGTAAACAAAGGTAGTTGCACTTGAGGTATATATTGCATCAAGGATATATTGCACAGACAAATGTGTTCACATTCAGTGTATTGATATTGCACAGATGTATTGTTTGTTCAGTGTCCGTATGGCCCAGGGAAAGAAACTGTTCTGGAGTCTGGAGGTGCGGGCTTTCATTGACCTGTAGCGCCTGCCACAGGTCAGCAGGTCAAACAGGTGATGAGCTGGGTGGGAGGAGGCCCTGAGAATAGTTCTGGACCTACTGAAGCATTGGGAGCTGGAGAATCCAGGTCGTAGGTCTGATCAACTCGTAGTACCTCAAGGATACAGAATACTATCTTACAAGCTTCCATCGCATTTAAAAGAAATTATAGAAATATTATAATTGAAAGTATCCGATTTATGGACTGGCTTTCTGAAGGTGGCCTATCGTGAATCTGCATCTACAGCCATTAGCGATGGGAATTACGGCTCTTTTTAGCGAGCCAGATCAATTGGCTCAGCTCACCAAGAAGAGCCGGCTCTTTCGGCTCCTAAACTGCTCTTCATTTTACCACTTCTGCCTTTTTATAATTCAGCCAAATTTAGCGCTGTTTCGACCTATGATTAGTATGTGTGCACATGTATCACTTAAATTATTCAATATAATTATACTAAACCGTATCATTTCCAGAATACCATAATTTTACATGGTGCTTCATTTCCAACTGTCACTCATCTTGTCTACTATTCTCGCTCCGCACTACTCTGTCTTTCTGACATCATTAACACAATATTCAGTCACAGTCAGTGCATGGAGTGCCCGTGGCGCAGAGAAGATCGTCCTATCATTCTGCCTTGAATTAAGTAAAGAAAAAAAAAACGGCTCTCGGACGGGAGTCGGCTCTTATCGTTCACTTAAAAGAGCCGGCTCTTTGAACCGACTCGTTCGTGACCAACACATCACGAACATCCATGCTCTGCACAGTTCGCTTGAAATGAGGTTCATAGAAATCCACGGTACAATGTGGCTGTCATATTAGTAATATAAATGAATATATCACAGTACAGTGTTGAATTTATGAATTTATACTCAGTTGTTGTTGAAGTTTACTCAACCAAATCTCCCAATATCCTACTTTTAATTGAAAGAATAGCAGTGAATGTCCTTTTTAACAGAGCTGCACACAAGCTTAAATGTGTTTATTTACATATTTATACGAATGTACAGACCAGTAGCCTACATAAATACATAAAAAGTAAACAGTAGTTTCATCTACTTCTATTGCAGATAATGCTTTTGCCATTAGCACTCATCTAAGGCACATAATTCTAAGAAATGAACATGAAAAAAAAAAAAGAAAAGATTCACATTGCTTGACCCTGGCTGGATTAACCTGCTGCCGGTCCTATTAGTGAAGCAGGACCTCACTTAAGGCCCTCATTATGTCCGTTCATGTTGTGCTTTGGTGATGTATATTCCAGATGACACAATAAGCCTATTGAAACCGCTGGGTTTCTGGGGCCAGTTACCAATCCAGCCCTGTACTTAACTATGCGCATCATGTTAAAGGTGTAGGCCTACTTTTGCTGTAACCTAGCCATACTGCAGTTTCAACATGTACTAAAATAACAGACAAATCTCTATCTAGGCTTCAAAAATGGTGTTAAATGATGTGATGTAGTTCATATGAGTACTTGAATCAGCCACAAACATACACAGTAAATCCCTTTTACCATTGTACATCAAAGATAATGCGTAAACAGCAAGATGGCAACAGATTTGACTATTAAGTGACACATTGCTTCAAGACAAGAATCATGTTGGCTCAGCAGTGGGAATATTGAACACTATGAAGAAACACTGTAACATGTATTAAGGCTCTGTGGCACCACGATGCCAACGTTTTCTTCACAGTTAAAACCGGATTGTCTGCAGTGATACGCCCGAAGCCACAGGTCATGTGTCATGAAATCAGCTGTCTCCTCCAGCTGACTGTCCATCCACATGAGGTCCAGCAGACAAGGAGTTGGTTTTCAGAGGGATGCCTTCTTCTTTACTTCCAGTATCACCTGAAAAACAAAACAAACAATTAAAACATTGTTACTTACTTTGTAATTGAGTTTAATGAGGATTTTTAAATGTGCAGTGTTGAAACAAGGTGTCTGTCATGGCTAAATAACTCGGTTGTGTGTAGGATCGATCCGATGGCCAATGCATTCCACAACTTATTTTGTTTTAAGTGTTTCAATGTATATTTTGTTGCATTAATTTTCTTTGAACCTGTCTTATCTGCTTTTTTCAGTCAGTCTTTCTTGAATTTCCACTTCCAATTTTTTTTTCAATTGTACATTACCACTTGAAGATGGAGAGACAGTGATAATGAAAGCAAAAATATCTCTTAAATTTCTGAAAAAAGTCAAGTCATTGTCGACCAATATGCAAACTACTTTGTGGCCACTTCCTCTTCTATTACAGGCTTTTTGTTGATCATCACTGCATGAGATCTGATCCAAAGACAAGCACATTAAGAGTGAATGCATTAATGTTTCTGGCCATGTATTGCAATATGGGTTAGGCTCCAGTCCCCTGCAAACCTGAACAGGACTAAGTTGGTGTATGGATGAAGAAAAGAAGAAATGCCTGCATAGCTCAGTCAAACTGAACTTTGGGCCGAAGCTTGCTACCTCTTTGCCTGCCTGTTGTAGAGTTGGTGGCCTGGCGTCTTCTCTGAGCCCAGAACAAACATTGGAATGGCCTGAGAAGCGGGTTCCCTCTATCCCTGGTATTATCTGAAAGGCAATAATAAGCGTTTAACAATTTGGCAGCTTATCTAAGGGCCTGATTGTTTCATGAATGCTCCTTTTGTTCCCGGCCCTTTGCATTCATGCCTGGGAAGAAAAATGTGTGCAGAAATTTGTGGTCTTGTGAATGTCACGTATTGACCTACATAGTGGAGTGCACCGACACGAATCACTACAGCGTTTGCCAAATATTCCCGCAGGAACTCATTACTGAGTTTACAATGATCTTATCACAAGTAAAGGTATCTACCATGACATCACTATAATACCTATTATATTCCTTTAGTTGCTTCTACGGCTCTCTAAATTAACTCATTTAATTTCTAAAGACATCACTATTTTCCTTTCAGTAACAATTATGAGTTGTAGGCTTGTGTGATATCCGTACAAGGGTAAGCCTACCTACCCTAAATGTGTTTTGTAAACGAGTCAAAAATCTGTAGTTTCTGAGTTATCCCTCATCAAATGTGCATGGTGTCCTGGTTAAACACACCACGGTTCAAACTTCATGTTGATAAATCAGTCATGTTGACAAATCAGTCCTGCTGACGTGTGCCTGAGCAAAAAGATGCACGTGTTTGGGCAAACAAGAAAAAAAGATTTATATTATATTATAGCCTATAGGGGTGTAAGAAAATATCGATTACACTTGAGTATCGCGATATTATGTTTTGTGATACTGTATCGATTCTCAAAAACACTGCATGGGTTTTTAATTAATTAGTTTATATGCAAATATTGACTCAATTTGTGTTGTGATGTAACAGGGACTGTGATAAATGCCAAAGATCCAACTGTTCTGATTACTTAAAAA
This sequence comes from Sebastiscus albofasciatus, assembly GCA_916701655.1. Taxonomy (NCBI): domain Eukaryota; kingdom Metazoa; phylum Chordata; class Actinopteri; order Perciformes; family Sebastidae; genus Sebastiscus; species Sebastiscus albofasciatus. The sequence goes on along the minus strand of CAKAOI010029745.1, from coordinate 7,750 downwards.
AGTTAACGATCCCAAAAGCCCATAAAAGGAAGCATTATATTTTTTTGGATCCTGAGAATCACACCACTCAAGCAAATAACAAGAAGTTGGAAAAAATGGGAACCTCCCAAGATAAAGAAGTGACTGGAAACAGTAGAGGACATCTACAGTATGGAAAAGGTAATATACGAAATCAATAAGAACGGAAAGTTGTTGGAAAAAAAGTTAAATTAAGTAAAGGTATTAACTAAAAACACATTATATAAATATGCTTTGAGAAGATGTTTTAAGTAATATATATGAAACTGAAATAGAAAGTTGTAGCAGCAGTAATACAGTAGGCCTACTTCTATAATGAGCCTAACCTTGTTTGGTTTGTTGATGTATTGACTGTGTTTTCTGTTTGGGTGAAGGATAACAAAAAGTAAAAAAATCAAAAATTGTGATGTTTAAATCACAGGAAATCAACGATAGGTCTATGTATTGAAACAAGAAAGTATTAAAAAAATGATTGACTCAGATGTTATGCATATGATGGTGTGTTTTTTATACTATGAGGTTTCTAAAAAAAGGTTATTTTAAAAAAAATCCCAATGTATCGCTTTGCTTACCATATGGCAATATATCGCAATATATTGAATCGTAACCCCTGTATCATGATAAGTATCGTATTGCCAGATTCTTGCTAATACACAGCCCTAATAGCCTCTGATGTTATGCATATGGTGGTGTGTTCTTACGAGGTTTCCAAAAATATATATATATAAAAAAATCTTTTCCTAAACCTAATCAAGTTGTAACGTAACGTACTTATGTCACGTACGTAACGTAACATACTTAACTTACGTACGCAACTTAAATGACGTAACAAACACTTATTTTAACCTAAACGACGATCTTTTCCTAAACCCAACCAAGTAGCAACGTAAACGTACTTAACTTATGTCAGGTACTTAACTTATATCACGTACGTAACGTAACATACTTAACTTACGTACTCAATTTAAGTTACGAAACAAACATACTTAATTTAACCCAAACCACGATCTTTTCCTAAACCTAACCAAGTAACGTAATGTACTTTACTTATTGTCACGTATGTAACGTAACGTTAACCACGTGTTGAAGTCTACTGTATTGTGACTGCATTAGACTGTACAAGCGTACCTAATAAAGTGACCACTGAGTGTATATCGCAATATGTTGAATGGTAACCCCTGTATCACGATAAGGATCGTTTCGCCAGATTCTTGCCAATACACAGCCCTAATATAATAGCCTACACTTGCAGGAAGCAACTAACATGTGCTGTGGAATGATGGACAATGTATGTGATTACACCTGCTGTTTGAGACGAGTATATAACTTTGCAGGTGTTTTTCTTGATGCTGAGCATGTTGGCCTCTGTCTTCGGGATGAAACAGCCGACCCATATCGTCTCTGGAGACTGTCTGGTGAACACAGAGCGGATCAGACGCTCCAGGAGTTGCGCACACTGCTGCGTCTCATCGCTCTCCTCTCTGGTGCGGATTAATCCAATCAGAGCTGGTCGGCAGAGTCTGGCACGTTTCGTACGCGCCTTCACGTCCTTCAACGTCTCCTTTAAGCACACTTTGTTGGATTGTTTGCTGAGAAAAGTCTGTCTGAAGAGGAATATGATGACAGGAGAGTCTATGGTTCGCTTCAGGCTGGAAATGTTTGCCCTCCTCGTAGCTGTTTTCTGAGCGTTGCCATCGCGACGCTTCTCCTTCTCCTCGTTCTCTCTCAACTCCAACTCCTTAGGCCTCGCTGTCAGAGGGATTTCATTGCTTTTAGCAGCTCCTGTCTTGCCGCAGATGGGGTTTGCGCTTGCAGTCTCTCCGGGAAGGCTTGTCGGAGAGGCTTGGAGCTGTCCGTTGCGGTTCGCCGGGCTGCTGTTGTGAAACATGTCCCGGATAAACTCCTGCAGGACTCCAGCGTCATCCCCGTCCACCTCTTTATTTTTACACGCATCGCTAACCAGATAAATCCTCTCTTTACCTCCGATCAAAGCTATAATCTTCTGAAACTCCCTCTCCTCCTCGGGCAGCGTGTCCTCCAGCACGGCTGCCATCCTTCCCTGCTCTGTTACGTCCATTCACTACCACTAGCTCCCTGAAACACGTCCTCTCTGTCATCACGGACACCAGCAGAGAGGAGGGAATAAAGACTCAGCGTCTGTTTCTATTGGCTGGTCGGTCTGGTAGGCGGGACCAACTGTCATGACCACATGCAACAGGACAGGCGTGTTTCATGATAAGGGAGTTAAACTTTAATGGAAAACTACACTAAACATAAAACAATGTTTTACCACATGTATAACAAAGAAGTTTTTTTTAATATAGTAGATAAGAAATGGTTTCTCTAGTTATCACTTCTATCAATATTGGCCTTCACCAAAGCCCTAACCCCCATACACAACTGGACAAATCTACCAAATACTCCAAAGAAACAACACAATTGAAGATTGTGAAACAAATGTGGGAAGGAACTGCAAACAACTTTATCTGATAATGAGTGGAAGCAGAGTTTCAAAGATACTTCCCTGTAAGATCACCCTATTGGCAGCTTGGAAGATGAATATAAGATACTTTAGAACAGTGATTCTCAAAGTGGGGTTCAGGGACCCTTGGGGGTCTGTGGCACTCTGCCAGGGGTCCGTGAAAAGTTTTCAGATTCATACATTTAAAGGGACTGTTTGTAACTTCTTACACGTATAAATGTACCGGGTCGGGATCCCATGCGCGTTCGCGTGTGGCCGGAGCCTCTGCTGTACTCTGCCTGCTTGCCTTCACTCACACAGCGCGCGCGTTCTCGCTGTCTCGCTCCACCTCTACACGTGAACGCGCGCTCACTCCACTCTGCAGAAGAGTTAGTTTAGCTCTGAGAATATCTAGTGAATGCACAGTGGACATTTGTGCAGAAATAAATGCTGCAGCTCCTCCAGACCAACAGAGGTTTCCCGTGTCTTGTGAAGTGACGGGGCTCCGCAGCGAGAAACATTATCATCTCTGACCGGGTGCCGGTGTCTCCCTGCGGCCGCAGTCGGGAGGCGATAACGTTTCTCTTCCTGCTTCAGCCCCGGCACCGACCCGTCGCTGTTAACAAGCATTTCTGAAAGTTACAAACAGTCCCTTTAAATCATCATGATATAATTTTTTGTTTTACAAAAGGGTTCATACTTCAACAAATATTTACATTTGTAAATATAAATTATATATACTACTCTGAATGGCAGGTATGGTACAGCTGAGTGAAGTTCATTTTAGAAAAGGTGAGTTCGAGGACTTGGAGCTTTAAAGACATCGTGGCACGGCCTGTTGCATCATGGCTGGGTTGGTGTTTTTGTTGTTTTCAAAAGGAAAAAAGTGGCTGATGAAATCAGGGTGCGGAGGGCAATCTCTTTATTCCCACTATTCTCATTGAGAAGAGTCCTGCCTTCCCTCCGATGTTGTAGAGTCCTAGCTTCTCAAAGAAAAAAGAAACAAATAGAGAGGACAGTCATGAGCACCAACTTCAACACAAGAGCTTCATTTGTCTAACCTGCTTTTTCTACATGATTGTTGAAATAGTTTCAGTGATGCTTGACTTCTTTGTGAGATCAAAAATGCCTTTCAACCTTAAAGCCCC
>CAKAOI010029740.1:0-29580 GCA_916701655.1 Sebastiscus albofasciatus | reverse complement strand
TTTTTTTCTTGTAAAGTTACAACTTTAATCTCGTAATATTACGACTTTTTTTTCATAAAGTTACAACTTTTTTTCTCGTAAAGTTATGACTTTATTCTGGAAATCTCCGATTTTTTTCCCCTCAATGTGGCCCTAATACTCCGCAATGCATTTGCACTTTGGCCATCACTGCATTAGACTTATATACTATATACTTAGACTATAAACTGTGTTACCTTCATCACAATGATCAAATGTTTTGCGGCTCCAGACAGATTTATTTATTTATTTATTGGCCAAAAATTGCTCTTCTGATAGTAAAGGTTGCTGACCCCTGGTATAGGGTGACCAACAAACCAAATGCGGGGCAAAGAGTATGTTTACCAAGGCTGATAGGTAATCTACAATTTTGATATAATGTCTAACTTAAGTAGATAGAGGACAACACACCCCCCACAACAGCCTGTTCTCCCTCCTGCCCTCTGGTAGAAGATACTAGGACTCCCAGGACTCTCACCAGCAGACTGAGGAACAGTTTTTCCCCCAAGGCCATCAGACTTTTAAATAGATAATTCATACGACACCTTCTCACACAAAAAGTACCTCAATCATATATATTATACTGTATATGTTCTTAATCAGTGGCGGCCGGTGGAAATTTTTCTATAGGGCTGTTCCACATCTAATCAATTTCAGCAAACATCCCGGTATGATTTAATGCAAAAGTGAATGTATCAAAAACACATTACTACTTTGCAGTTAAATAACCAACAATTATTTTATTCCAAAAGGAGCAGTAAAGAATGCTAAGAAAAACACAACAGTTTAACATGTACTTAGTGGTGGAAAGTAACTAAGTACATGTACTTAAGTACTGTACTTAAGTACAACTTTGAGGTACTTGTACTTTACTTGAGTATTTCCATGTTCTGATACTTTCTACTTCTACTCCACTACATCTCAGAGGGAAATATTAGACTTTTTACTCCACTACATTGATTTAATAACTTTAGTTACTTTACAGATTCAGATTATTAATACAAAATATAATCAACGAATAAATTATGTATTATTATAGATTAAACTACCCAGCAGTATATAAAGTCATTAAAATGAGCTCCACCTTAACCAGCTTCAACATTAAAGTGATGAACACATTAATGCATCAATAAGTATAATCCAATAATATACATTATTCAGCATAATGTGTACTTTTATGTTTGGTACTTTAAGTATATTCATATGCTAATTTGTTTTGCACTTTTACTTAAGGGAGGATTTTGAATGCAGGACCCTTACAGTATAGCTGGTACTCCACTTATATGGCTCTTAAAGGGTCCAGCAGGTAGAGTCTGCTCTGGCCTTTCCTGTAGAGTGCAGTTGAATTGACAGTACAGTCCAGTTTATTGTTCAGGTGAACACCCAGGTACTTGTAAGAAAAAATAAAGCGTAGTTATACATTAGTTTGCTGGTTATGAATGGAGAATTGTCCATGACTTAACGTTAGCTATCTAACTGTTAGCCTAACTTACTGACGTTTTAAAATGTCATAATTAGCCTGCTAGCATACTGGCTTATTACCAGGCTATCACTCTAGGTAAACCACATCTTTTCAGTTATTTAACTTTATATTATAATACCAAAACTTCGAGACAATAGCATGAACTTACAAAAAATATATCAAAAGATAATGTTCCGAACAATTTATTTTTTTATTTTTTTATTTCAAAATGACAGTATCCATATAACAGCAGAAAACATTAAAAACATTTACATACAGAAGAAGCATAGCGAAAACATAAACAAAGAGCTGTGTCAAACATAAAAGGACAACAGAAATTAAACAAAACCAACATAAAATAAAAATTAAATAAATAAATAGAAAAGACCACGCGAGAGTATGACAATAATTTCACTTAAAAACTTTAAAGATATTGCATACATTCATTGTTTTCATTGCTTTTTTGTTATGTGAGGAAGAAATTGTTGACAGATATGTAATCCATTTCTTTCATAAATACAAAGAAATAAGGATCTTTTTTTGGTAAATTTACACTTGTGAATGTGGAACTTGGCGAGAATTAAAATTAAATATGATTGGTCAAATCGTGGATGACGTACCGGAAGGTAATTGGTGTTCGCGATTCTTGGTAGTGGGGTGGCATCTGATTGGTCAAATCTTGGTAGAATTTTTTGTTAGTGATAGGCAATGTGATTGGCTCTCACATGACGGAGTTGCTCCACCAACGGGGCTATTAGATTATGCGATCATTGCTTCGAATCCTGTGTCACCCAAACTTGTTCAATTAAAATTTTGCAATTGGATAGATGGTTATACTCTACAATGATTTGCAAAATAAAATGAATGCAATTCAGATAAGACGGTATTTATATATTAAAACACTCTGATCAAAGATTATCGTTCCCTGCGTGGATCATTTATTGTTGCAGTTATAATCGTTTACTATTGATTGGTTATTATTATTAATGCTGTCCAATATGTTAATATTGTCTATTGTGCTTATGCGAAGCTAGTAACTGTGTAGTAACTTATTGTTTTGATACCACTGGTTAGGGGTTTTAGTTTTCTCATTATTTGGTCTTTATGTTTTGTTATTTTATTGTTGTTTTTATTTTGTCTGTATTTCATTGTATCTGTGGCACTTTGGCACTTTGAAACTATGTTCAGAAAGGTGCTATATAAATAAAGATTATTATTATATAATTCTAGTAATTAAGCATTGTGTGCTGTATGTAAACATCGCAGTGTTTAGTTTATCACAAGCATTGACTATAACCAGTAATATGAAAGGTATAGTATACCATTATAATAAATTATATTGTTGATCTCGAATAGTTAAGGTTAGGATAGGTCATCAGGCCGAGAGTTTTTTGGAAGTTTTTACAGATCTCAGATCAGATTTCGCGGTTTGCGGGCTCCCTTTTAGACAACGACCAAATCTTGGTATAACTTTTGGTAGTGGATAGGCAACGCGATATGCCATCACGTGATGGATTTGGGCGCCAGGTTGGTCTTTAATGCAAAGAAAAAGTATCGAGCTAGCCAGGAGTCGAACCTAGAATCTTCTGATCCGTAGTCAGACGCGTTATCCATTGCGCCACTAGCCCGAGTTGAAAACCATGAGGATCATAGTCATATTTATTTCTGTGGTAGAAATTATTATCGATAAACAGTCAAATACAGTCCAACCCACAATTGAAGATAAACAGGACTAAAATACTGATATTTAGCACTGTATGGATAAATCTGGCAACCCAGCAGAGAACTTAAAAAAGGTCACGCCTTGTAAACGGGGTTGACAGGTCTGCAAATATCAGGTTTTTCCTACTAAATATTATATTTAAATGGTATTTGTACGGATGCAGTGTTTATGTTCCTTAATCATTTCGCGCTATACTAAAAAAACATGTGTTGTGTTACCATACGTATATATTCTTACGGTATGATTCAATATTATGTTGACAGCGTTATCAGAATGCTGTAATTGTGGGATACTTTGAGAACAAACCTGGCAACCACGAAAGCAAAACAGGAAGTGTTGTGCTGGCGGGAAATGCAAGTGTAACCCTAACAACTGTTACCAAAGCTACTGAGAGCTTAACAGACTAGTTAGCTAGTTCTCTGAGTTGAATTGAATGTCCCCTATCAAATATAGCTAAACGATCGACAATCGGAGGTAATAAACCTTTAATTTGTGCACTTTGTTCATCAGATTTAACATTAACAAGCTCGCTGAGGTTGACAACAAACTCTCTCTACGTTTACCAGCTGTTTTGTGTGTGTTTACAGGTTGATCATGAGGGCTGATATGGATAAAATCGTCTCACTGTCAGATGGAGACAGTACAGCTGAACTTCAGAAGTACCTGTCCTCCCTTACAGATGACCAGGTAACACTAATTATCCTGCCAAGCTTGGCCCACCACCACCACCCTTATAGATCTCATATAATGTAAATAAAAACAAACTGTGGCACTGCCAGGTGGTTCATGAAATACTTCCCTTTCTTGTTATCTGCTTTCTTAGTTAATCACTGTGATTACGAATGGTGCAGTAAAGGGCAGGAAGGTCGGTACCATGATTAAAGGCATATTCAAAGGTAAGTATGCAATAATTATATGATGCTGTGCAATAATTATATAATTATCTGACGGACACTTTGTGCAAAAATCTGGCAAAACTGTCATCTCATTAATATACATATTGTATTTTTATATTTTATATTGTATTATCTTTTCATTAGCACCTATGGGATTGTCACAATCTAGGTTCGTTGTACTGCACAATGATAATAAAGGGCTTGAATTGACTTGAATTGAATTGAAGTACACAGTGTCAACTGCTGTTAGTGGTGTTAACGATCATAAGATAAGATAAGATAAGATGAACCTTTATTAATCCCCGGAGGGAAATTCAGGTGTCAAAGCAGCAACATCAGCAAACAGAGTGAATCACAGGAGAGGTAAAGGTATGCAAAAATTATAAAGACAATAATAGAAATATAAAAGATACAGAGTGAATGGGTGAACATAGTGTGTACAGTCCGTCAATAAATAAATGTAGAATGTGCAATAAATAAATGTAATATGAACATTTGTGCAGTCAGCAATAAAGTGGTAAATAGGATGTATAGTGTAAAGTGAGTGTAAAGTGCGTCAGATAGTGCATGTTAAAAGATAGATAGATAGATAGATAGATAGATAGATAGATAGATAGATAGATAGATAGATAGATAGATAGATAGATAGCTCATAACACAGCTATTATGCTTACACTATCATACTCTAGTCAGAATCATTCAAACAACATTGTGTGCCCTTTTTTTAGGCTCTCCACCCAATTCCACTGAAGGGCCAAACCGCAGACTTCTTGTCTATCAACACTGCATCCCTCTGTGTGAGTCTGGGGATCTTCAGACTGAGGTGGCAGCTGATATCATTGGACTGCTAATGCTGGAGGTAAACAAACAAACAAAACAAACTGATTATGATGCTTTTTCTAGAGTATCTATACAAGACATCGATAAGATTTAGGGGAAGCAAATTATGGAGTAGCTTTTCACACCTATCAAAAAACTGTTCATCTGTCAAATGTTTCAAAAGTCACATAAAGGGTCATTTAATTGCTGTCTTGTAATTGCTTTTCCCCATGTTGTCCATGTATCTGTTTTTATGTTTTTTTATTTTTTCCCACTCACAATGTTTGGTTACGATTACCCAGAACTCTTTATAGATATTTAAATCAATATCCTCCTCACAAACACTAACCATACACTTCCACACAACACACACACACACACACACACACTTAATATTTACTGTATTGTTATTGTTGTTATTATATATATCTTGTCCTAATTGTTTGTTATCACTATTATGTAGTCATATTATTTCTTTATATTAATCTTGTCTGGGTGGAGGCTTCAGATAAGCCCAGTGGGTTTTTTGCCTCACTTTATATTATTCATTTATTTCTTCTTTTACTTTTTACAGCATCCTGTACTAAGTTGCTGTCCCAGCAGTTTTAGCAGTTTTTAATTGTAGACATGTCTTTGCATATTGTGTCCACGTGTCCCTTTCCTTTGTTCATATATCCAGTATGGCACAGACTCGTCTTAATTTCCATTTTGCCTCTTAAATGTTACACACAGACTCACACACTGCCCGGACCCTCTCTTGCAAAACTGGCGTCTCTTTTTGTTGAAGCCATCAAGGTGGGAAAAATGGGCAGTGGGAAATCCCTGGAGCTATTTCCTACTGTGCTTACTGCCCTTTCAGCCTGTGAGGCCTTGTCTTATGGCAAAGGTAAGTGCAAATGACTCTACTTTACATCAAAAACATCAGCATCTTACTTGGAGGTGTAATCTACACGGTTTTAATATATGATGAATCTCCGTCTCTTGTGTTTGCTTGTTAATTTGTCATACCTTCAGGTGAACTTAGTGGCGAGGAATACAAGAAACAGCTGATCAACAGCCTTTGCTCGAGCAGGTGAGGACGTCTCAGATTTCAAACTACAGTATATAAACATGTGCAATTTTACATGGAGTTTTTAAGGGGTTCTCTACAGTTATTTTAGATAGTTTATATTATATGATAACGATTCCACGTGGATCTAACAAACAGTAATAGTAGTCATAGGATGTTTGTATTAATTTCCGTGCAGATGGGACCCGCAATGTGTCATCCACCTGACGACAATGTTCAGGTAACACCTTTCCCTTTTTTTTTTTGCTTTCATAATGTTTTACAGTGATTTAACAATGTTTTATCTGCTATTTCTTGTTTCTTGTGCTGCCTCTCAGGGCATACAACCTTAGTCAGCAGTTTTTTGTGTCTGACTCATTTCAGGGATGTGCCCTTGTCATCAGAGGAGCTGCAGTTTTTGGTGGAGAAAGTACTGAGGATGTTCAACAAGCTAGACCTGCAGGAGATCCCACCACTGGTTTATCAGCTGCTGCTTTTATCTGCAAAGGTGTGTGTGTGTGTGTGTGTGTGTGTGTGGTGTAACAACAGCAACAGTTAATCATGTCTCCCTCTTTGTTTTAATTATCTAAACACCTGCCTGCACTATGTCTGTCAGGGTTGTAAGAAACAGGTCCTGGATGGAATCATCTGTTACTTTAAGGAGCAAGACTTTCGCCAGGAAGAGGAGCAGAAACACGGAGAGTGAGTGGCTCACGCACTACAAGTGGAATATACTGCATTCACTCTAAATCATACTGCCTACTTTCCATTTTACTGATCGTTGTTTTTTTGCCGTTTCTCCCTCAAGGAGCCTGGATCTAGAGATCCAGTCCATCCCACAGGACCAGCTGAGGCACGTGGAGGGCACCGCCATCCTCCACATAGTCTTTGCTGTACGACTCGACCATGAACTCGGGAGAGAATTCCTTAAAAGCTTTAAGGTTATGTATAACTCATCTGTCTGTTATTAAAGTTGTATTCCATTTGTGATGTAGAGTTATGCCATAAATCTTGAATTACATTTCTGCAGACATCTTATGGGGACCTGTGCCCTTTCAGTGTTGCCCTGTTGCTCTCCGTGGCACGCATCCAGCGTTATGAAGAGCAGGTGAGAAATCTGTACTGTTTTCTCTGTACTATATTTGAGGCTTTTTTATTTTAACTTCCGTTCACTTCTTTTTCTTTTTTTTTTTTAACTCTTTTCTCTGGTCTGGTTAGGTGTTTGACCTTTTGAAAGGAGCAATCATCAAGAGCTTCAAGGATGAGCAGCTGCAGCAAGGGTCAAAGTTCCTGCAGGACCTCCTGCCCGGGCACTGCAGCGTGGCTCAGATGATACTGGACACAGTCAAGAACAGGTCAGATCATCAAAACCATTAACCTGTTAACATAATGCATGCCTTGATATGATTTCCTTGGCCAAAATTATAACAATATGTGTGATCTTATCAGCACTTATTTTGGCCAAGATGCACTACTTTATCATCTCAAATCTATCATGAAAACAATATTAATCATTTACACGTTCGCCTGTGCAGCGTGTTTGGTTGGGATCATGTGACGCAGGGGCTGGTGCAGCTGGGCTTCTTCCTCATGGATGCATTCGGACCCAAACCTGGACCATTTGGCAAGATCACAGAAGGGCCCGCCACCGCCACCATAGCCCGGACCCCCACTCAGCAGGCCTGTAAGCTGGGAGGAAAGGTGCTCTTGCAGGGCTTTAAGGTATTTTATTATATAATTATCACAATGTAAATTGACTGATAATTGCTACATCATTACTGTATATTGTATTTTTCTCACTGGAGGATGTGCTTCTTCTACAACAACAGATGCACGAGACCATCAGAGGCGAGATACTGGAGCAGGTCTTGAACCGATTAGTCTCAAAGACAGCCTCACCTGTCAGTCATTACTTAGGTAATACAACTTTTAGGTATTAGTCCAAGATTTCAGGTGTATAATGAGTCTAGTTAGAGACTAGATTTTGACTTTCTTTTTTTTTTTTTTTTTTCTTTATCGTCAGACCTTTTCTCTGACATTGTGGTCTCTGCTCCCATGATCCTCCTGGAGTCATCTTCCAAGGTGACAGAGACATTTGACCACTTGTCGTACCTGCCTTTGGCCACAGTTCAGGGTCTACTAAAAGCTGTTCAGGTACCTAAATAGACAGAGAGACACACACACACACACATTGTAGAGGTTTATTTTGTTTAAACATTCTTCTCTGTTTAATCTCCAGCCCCTGCTCAAAGTCAGCATGTCCTTGAAAGATGCTTTGATACTAGTTCTCCGCAAGGCCATGTTTTCCAGGTGGGTACTGCTGATGTGATTTATCGGTTTAATGAATCATGCTTTGGTAAACACACGTGATAGCTTAACAGTAATTCAAATGAGAGGCAGTGTGACACCTCAAATAAAGATCATTTCTTACACTGTTCTTCCCCCTCTGTGACTCTCTACTAGCCAACTGGACGGCAGGAAGTCTGCAGTGACCGGCTTCTTGTTGCTGCTGAAGAACTTCAAAGTGTTGGGCAGCTTAGCCTCGAGCCAGTGTAGCCAGGCGATCTCCTCTAGCCAGGTACGGTTTGCAGTTAGACTGTATGTGCTCTTTCCATTAGATGTGTGTGCAACAAGGGTGCTGGAAAACATCTGCAGCTGAGACATGTGCAGTTTTAAACATGGTCTGACGTATGATAACTGTCTGCCTGAACCCCTGAATAGATCCAAGTGGACGTTCACTCTCGTTACAACTCTGCTGCCAATGAGGCGTTCTGTCTGGAGATCCTCAGCAGCCTGCGTCGCTGCCTCGGCCAGCAGGCCGACGTTCGCCTCATGCTCTATGAGGTTAGCGGGCTCTTTTCTATGCCGTGTTTATTAGTTGTTTTTAATTTAGCTACATGCTGCTACACTAACCTTTATTGATAGCCTTGATGCGCTTAACTTCAAAATCCTAAAATAAATCCTTTGACATTTGTAGTGTGATTAATCTGTGCAGCAGATTTAGGGTGTGGAAAGACATGTTTTATACTGAGAAAGCAAATTCTCGCCTATTTCAGGGTTTCTACGATGTTCTCCGTCGCAACTCTCAACTTGCAAGCTCCATCATGCAGACCCTTTTCTCACAGGTATGTGTATATACAGTGCCTTCAGAAAGTAGTTCACTTTTTTCACATTTTGTTATGTTGCAGCCTTATGCTAAAATCGATAAAATTACTTTTTTCCCTCATCAATCCACACTCAATACACCATAATGACAAAGTGGAAACAGAATTTTAGACATTTTTGCAAATTTATTAAAAAGGAAAAACTGAAATATCACATTGACATAAGTATTCAGACCCTTTGCCGTGACACTTGAAATTTAGCTCAGGTGCCTCCCATTTCCCTCGATCATCTTTGAGATGTTTCTCCACCTTGAGTGGAGTCCACCAGTGGTAAATTCAATTGATTGGACATGATTTGGAAAGGCACACACCTGTCTATATAAGGTCTCACAGCTGACAATGCCTATCAGAGCAAAAACCAATCCGTGAGGGTCGAAGGAACTGCCTGAAGAGCTCAGAGACAGGATTGTGTCAAGGCACAGATCTGGGGACACACTGGCCTCCATAATTCTTAAATGGAAGAAGTTTGAAACAACCAGGACTCTCCCTAGAGCTGGCCGCCCAGCCAAACTGAGCAATCGGGGGAGAAGGGTCTTGGTAAGAGAGGTGACCAAGAACCCGATGGTTACTCTGGCTAAGCTCCAGAGATCCTGTGTGGAGATGGGAGAAACTAATTGTTCAGAGATTTGAGCTCATTGTTTTGAAAAACTCATTCTCATTGGAGAATTGAGCCAAAGCAAATGAGAAAAACTGTGATTGTATACTAGGTTTAGGCATAATGGTTTAGGCTGTTATGTATAACATAGAGAGCTGTATGACATGTCTTTGTATCCTCAGCTGAAGCGGTACTACGAGCCCGAACAAGACCTCCTGCCCCCGGTGAAACTGGAACCGTGCATCACAGCGCTTGGAGACCAAGTCTACCTCCAGGAGCCACTGGTAGGTATACTCTGTCTGCATTGTTTTTGTTTTGTTTTTGCTGTGTTAATGTCTTACTATAAATAGTGTTTGTTCCATTTCAGGCCCATCTGGTGAGCTGTACTGTACATTGCCTGCTGTGGCTGCAAAACATGCGCCGATCGGCCAACCGAAACGCTGACGACAGCGATGACGAGGAGGAGGAGGAGGAGGAGGAGGAGGAGGGATACCAGTCTGAACTACAGACAATCCTAGAGAGCATGACGAGACGCATGATCAAGAGTGAACTGGAGGACTTTGAACTGGTACGCATTCAAGACAGGTATACAGCACACGCTGTAGTGAAGTACACTGAACTACACTGTATGGCTTTCAATGGCTCAGTCTTTAACTCTCCAACTCTCTGGTTAACAGCAGGAGGAATTTTCTCATACATTTTATTGGTTTTAATTATTATGTGTCTCAGTGACTGCACAAGACCAGTTTATTTACATAAAACTAGTCAAAAAAGTAGTAATAATGAGTAGTCTGGTTGAAGAAAATATGGGAATCATAATGAGATGTGCAAACAGGAAGCAAATAAGCATCCATCCCAAAGAATGAATTGATCAACATTTTCCATGCTTGCCAACCCTTGCTAGCTATTAATGTCGTGGCACTGAAAGCATTATCTTGCGCCATATACTGTCTTTGTGTTGATCAGGACAAGTCAGCTGAGTTCTCCATGGGATCCAGTGTCGGGGTGAAGAATAATATCTATGCTGTGCTGGTGATGGGAGTGTATGAGATCCTTATGGAGTACAACTTCATCAAAGCCAACTACAGGTAACAACCACCTCTCTTTGTATGGTCAGGAGGACGTTGTGTAGCATAAACGTTTTATTATTTCTGTTCTTGCCTCTGTGTGTTGCAGTAAAAGCCACTTTGAGGAGCTCATGGAGCTGTTCAACCGCTACCATAAACTGGCTGAGATCCTGAAGGAGAAATCCGGAAAGGGTCGAGCGCCTTCACACAAGAGCCCTCGCAGTATACTCTCTTTGGGCTTCGTATCAACTCTCCTCACTGTGCTCTTCAGGTAAAATGCTTCCAGTGACTGTTGACATGGATTACTGTAACACCTACTATCTCTGTCGGAATATAAAGATCACATTTTATGAAATTAAATCACACAGAACACCTGGAAAACAGCTTGTATAAATACTGTATTAATCAGGGAAAGTTCTAATTTTAGTTATTTCTCTTACATGGATTGAACACTTTGTATAGCATTTATCAAAAATGACAGGTTACAAGTAGAAACTTGAAGAGCTAAAAGTTGGAAATACTGTGTAAACATATATGCATTGAATCACGGGTAGTATTGGCAACACCAAAACATTGAACAGAATGTCTAGAATGAAACACTACTGGACTGTTTGCTGCATTTTGTTTTTCAGAGACAGTACTCAGAGCAGAGAGGAGGCTCTGTCAGTGCTTCGCTCAAGTGGAGAATTTGTGCGTTATGCAGTAAATGTGGCCGTACAGAAGATCCAGCAGCTGGAGGAAACCGGACACACAGACGGCCCAGATGGACAGAACACAGACAGAACTTTCCGCTTCCTCTGTGACATGACGAGGTCGGACTCCCTCGGCCATAAATAACAGCAATCAGTTAGGCCGCGTTCATGGATTTTTGTTTTCTATGACATTGTTTGACCAATGAGACATCTGTCTTTGCATGATCCAGTGTGCTGATGTGGCGTTACACCAACATCCCCGGCGTCGTGGAAGACGCGGGGAAGAAGGAGAAGCGCTCCAGTCTGTCCCTGCTGTGTCTGGAAGGTCTGCTCAGGATCTTCACGACCTGTCAGCAGCGATATCCAGACAGGATGGCCCAGCTCCTCTCCACCATGGGTTAGTAGACGCGCAGTTTTCAAAATGGAAAAGCAATGAATTTTTTACACTGAACAGTACGCAGGAAGTCATCACATTTTGTGTTTCTCGCAGACGTCTCAGAGGACGACGCCGAGCCGGACGACGGCAACGCTACAGAGATGAACTTCTTTTACATCCGACAGTTTCAGGTTTCATTTTGATTTATTCTCTATTTATTTTTTTAAAGGGTTAAAATCCAAACATATATTTTCTGATGGAAAAGTGAAAGCCACACCTTTCTATTGCTAGTTTCAGAAAACCTGGCTTCATATATTTCTGCAGGCTAAAACATTTCACAAAATGTTGTACCAGAAGCCATTTGATATGTCAATTACAAACCAATGTGACTGTTTCAGACAGTAATGTTTTAAATGTAGTGAGCACTCACTGTTTATTTTCTTTTGACCCGTCAACAGAGGGCGCTGTTCACACAGCTAAGTGGAGGTGAGGAGGAATTTAACAGCAAAGAGGCTCAGCTGCTGGTCAGCATCCTGAGCGTGCTCTCACGCCAGCTAAAGCCCTCCTCCCAACAGGTAGGTGGTACTCTTTTAGTGCACTTCATACAACAGAACTCTGCTGCAGCACCTGCTCCACTAACGCACGTCTACATTTACAGTTTGTACAGATGATCACATGGACTGTGAAAATGTGCAAGGAGACCAATTTTGGTGAGTGACTGTTCACTTAACCTTTGCGTCCGTGTGCGGTAAAGGTGTGTTCTGAGATCTGTTGGTTTCCGTCCTTTCAGAGGATTCTGCTTTCTCCAAGGGTCTGCTCTCTCTTCTCTTCAACCTGCACGTTCTCTATAAGAGTCCTGTTAGCCTGCTGCTGGAGCTCTGTCAAGACATCCACAGCCAACTGGGAGATATCGATCAGGTACACACAATTACACTATGCAGTGTTCAGAGCACAAGCAATTTGACGTTACAGTTATATGTTGCAGGTGCCTGGGTCAAAAATTCCCTTTTCTTTCTGTGTGGTCAGGATGTGGAAGTGGAAAAACAGTCTCACTTTGCCATTGTCAACATGAAGACTGCAACCACAGCAGCAGTGAGTGTTGGGCTCTTGTGACCGGAAGCTTCTGGTTTGCTGCGACATGAATATCTCTGAATCTGTTTTCCGTGCGGTGTGCTCACCATATTCGTCATTTTAATCTCTCGTCCCAGCTGCTGGTCCTGTCCCAGGTTGACAGAGTGCTCGATGAAGTGGACTGGCTGATTGCCAGGAAGAAAAGCCAGGCGGCCTCCGACAAATCGGGTTCTGGTAAGAAGCCTTTTTTTTTTTCCACACTGATGCTCAGTTGGATTAATGGTGAGAGTCGAGAGGGGACAAGAGAAGAGATGCATCTCTGTCAGGGCGATGGTACTTGTGTGATGTTTGCGTTCCTGATTGCGTAGGTGACGCCACCCAGACCGCAGGCCAGCAGAATCCAATAGAGAAAGCAGTGACGCTGCAGCTCGGGACTCTTCTGACGGCGTTAAATGAGCTGGTTCAGACGGCACTGCTGCCGGGCACCTGCACCATTACACTGCTGAGAGAGCTGAGTCGCACATACACCATCCTCACCACCCTGGTCAAATATGTGCGTTTTTGTCCAATCTATGATCGCATTAGGAATGCAGAGTTTGTCTAGTTTGTGTGACGTTCATTTGTTTTTCTCCATGTGTCGTTTTAGTACATCCAGGTGTGTGCCAGCCAGCACGGTGCGCTGCCAGCACGCTTTGAAAAGCTGGTGAGTTTGAGGTCTCGTTTTTTTTTCTTGTTTGAATCTTTTATTACATCTGATGTCGCGCTAATCGAGTGTTTTTCTGCGCAGGTCAAACTGTCGGGCTCCCACCTAACGCCACAGTGCTACTCTTTCATCACACACGCGCAGGTACAGCTCAGTCCACTTTTGTAGACTAGTCCCTGCTAAAGCTCCAGGTTTTCACACAGTTTACGGTTTATGGCTGATCAGCTTCAAGAGGGGAGTGTTGATGTTTTGAAAACAATGTGTTTTCTCTATTAGAGGGGAGAATTTGGTGGTGGAGGTGCAGATGACAAGAAGAAAAAGAAAAGGAATGAAGTGAACACTGCTGCCTCTGTAAGGACATTTATATACTTATAATTATGTAATTAACGGTTGACTCTCAAACAAATCAGATTTTGAATGAACCCATTCAGAATTTGTTAAATCTAGATCTGTTCTCTTTTTTTCTTCTCTTGGCAGGCAAAGCTTCTGCGTGAGACAACAGCCATCCCTAATGTGATCTTCAGTATTGAGCAGTATGAGAAATACCTCATCGCTCTCTCAAAGAAATCAAAGGTATGTGTGAATTGGATTGCTTGAGGTAGTTGACAAAATGTGATTGTCAAAAATACATAATCCGACTTGTTGAGCAAAACGCAGAAAGCTCTCTGAACACTGTTAGTGCTTCGTTATCAGTTAGGCCGTTCGTATTCAGTGTTTCACCAACACCTGCGTCTGTCTGTCTGTCTGTCCAGGTAAATCTGATGCAGTACATGAAGCTGAGCACCTCAAGAGATTTCCGCATCAACGCTGCTACTCTGGACGCAGCCCTGCAGGAGCAGGACGACAGTCAAGAGGTAAGTGCAATCTCAACAATCCGCTCCGTCTTTCCTTACACATTCACAGTGCAATCGTGTTTCTCCTTCCTCCTCCTTTACTATGCAGATCGAGCTGATTGTTCAAATGTTCTCCCACGTGTGATGTTTTGAATCCGTCTGTTCTGCATTGAACATTTAGTTCCTGGCTGAGATCTCAGTGTCTGTTTCTTCTTTCATTCCTTCCTTTTTTTTTTTCAGACCAGAGAGTCACAGGATGCAGAGGAGACGCAAGAACCCAAACAGAAGAAGAGAAAACAGTGAGCCAAGACGCTGCTCCTTTGTTTGATACACACACACACACACACACACACACATCTCCAGATTCCTCGCTGATCTTGGCCAGCTGCTGAACAGCCTCCTAGCAGTTGTGTGTTTGAACTGCTGTTCTGAATAACACAAAGTGCTATCTTCCTTTGTTCAGAGAGCCTTTAGTGATGTCGATGATTTGGTACATGTCCAAGGCCTCACCTGTGGAAACAATATAATATAATATAATAATATACACACAATATTTAACACCCTGGCTGAGTTTTTATAGTTCACTTTATTCATTTTGTCACACTATGTATTTCGAAACATGGTAAATGTCAATTATAGCAGTTTCTAACGGACACTTTTTCAGAATCAGTTATTAATTTAACGATAATACAGTTGTAACTACATATAGTAAGATGGCCCTACTTTATCAGTCCTTGGCTACACAAAGGGAAGAGGTGGATCTATGGTTTCCAATAAATAGCTTTGTGTCAAGTGCATGTTTTATTTTAAAATAAATATTATTTTCTTTCTTATTCTGTTTATTTACACTGTTTTTTGTGTCTTGTATGGAGCCTGGCATGTATCAGGAGTAAAATAAAATGTTGATATGTTTGTGGGCACAAATTTGTAATTAATTCCCTTAAATTAATAACCAAATTGTACAATATTTCAGAACTCGTTTTTACTCCAGGTCACACCGGGCTGTGAAATGCACTGCAAGTAAACTGAAAGGTCGCCGACAATGTAAAAAATGGCATCTTTGATATGGTTTTATTTTGATTTTGGACTAAGGCACGTGGATATACTTGGGGGTTTTTAGCAAGATTTTATGGATTAATTCATGTATGAGGTATCCTAAAAGTAAAAATTGTACATGTAAATGTACACAAAATGATTTATTTGATACCTGCAGGGACTTAATCCTTAATTTATCCTTCTGTCTTTTGTTACGCACATGTTTTTTGTACAATACATATAATATACCTCTACTACAGAAAAAAATAAAATGAAGGCTGGTGATGTTGTGCAGAACTCACCAGGTGGAAGGCCGTATTTTCTTTCCAGACCTGTGGGGTTGGAGGGGGTTACGCAGTCCATGGTGACCTCCTTCCTCAGACACTGGTCGATGTCAACTGCACTGAAGAAAGCGACTGACTGGGGAAGGTCCTGCATGCCTAAGGCGTGGGCGAACATACTCCTGCAGGAGACACAAGCACACACACTCAGAAAAGCTGTTTATTGTCTATTCCGAAGTAGATATTCGTACAGGAGAATAAAGAATAAATACTAAGCTGCGAGCAGACCTTGTGAGCAGGTTTGTGATCTGAAGTGCCAGTGCTGCTCGGTAACGGTCTTCGCTGCGGACGAGGTACCGCACCTCGTCGTGGATGCTGATGCAGAAACGGCCGTCGATGTTGTGCTCCTCAAACAGCCACTTCATGGCCACCAGTATCAGATGTAGATAGTCCACTGCAGAGCTCTGGACCGCCCAGTTCACTCTGCTTGTGATAAACTTACAAACAAAACATGGCAAATATGGCTTACTTTCAAGACAAAGAGGTTATGTTGTGGTTCAGAGCCTCCATTAGCATCAACTATGGACCTCATCCAGCTATATGCCAGTGGGTTCTCAACATTTTTCCTTAAGGGACCCCTTTTCTATCATTGAGTAAATTGATGACCCCTGACTAAGTGACATTTTATGGATATTTCATAATATATTCAATGCATAACAATAACAGCACAGAAAAAACGATAGACTGTACAATTAACAAAAATAGTGAACGCAATAAACTGCAGGAAGTTTGTGTAAAAAAGTGATTTGAATGAATTTTGAGCGGAATATTTCCTGTGAATGTTGCAACAGAGATATGTTTTTTTTCTGTTATTTTTAGGAAATTACAATTAAGTAATACAATTATCTGTATTGTGTATTTTTTATTTAATTTTTGACAATTATACATACTTAATGGACTTTTTTTTTTTTTTTTTTTTACAAATTCAGTGTTTTCTTCTCCCTGGCACTTGGCCATTGTTCTACTAGCTCTGTTCAGCAGAGAGGGAAGGCTCTGTGAATATAGCTGTTCAAATCTTCACTGTGCCCTTATCCTGATTATATTTGGGAAAAAATAATCCAAACTTTAAAAATAACCATTTCATTTAGTTTAGTTTAGGTTAAATGAATGAAATGCTGAGATTTAGGCTAACTGTATTTAGAGTTGTCTTACATCTCTTAAAATCAAGAAGGCCTCGCGACCCCCTGTGAAGCTTTGGCGACCCCTAGTGGGGGTCGAGATCCCCAGGTTAGGAACCAGTATTCTATGTAATTCATTATTTAGGAAAAAACAGTAATTTCTAAGATAATAATTTCTTCTTCAAAACAGTTTACATTAGATTTTAGGATGAATGCCACTATGGACAGTAGAATAATAAAAAGGCAATAAACCTCTCTTACAATGAATCTCCAAAATTATACTAATGAAAAAAAAAGGTTTTGGGCCGCTCCTGCTAGTTGAATACCACCATGTTGAATAGATTAATGTTAAGAGTTCACACTGCCTCACCTCATTCTTAACTGCACTGGGCTCCAGTGCTCTACTAATCCTGCAGCCTAGAACGGGAGTGGCTGGCTGGGCAGAATGAGCAATACTCTCCAGCTTGTTGAACATGTCCGACTCTGTACCTCCAGCCCACAGACGTTTGCCAACTATATCCCACTTCCTCCGCCGATAGCTGCGGTGGTATAAGGAAAACAGAGAAAGACGGAGCAACTGAGAGGACGCGGGAGAATATGTTGTGACACTGAAAAAGGGCTCTTGTCAAGTGGTTGTGGATGTTTGTATGATGTTTCTCACCACTTTGAAACCAGTTGACTGATTCTCCGCAACTCCTGCAGGGTGACACTTCCATCTTCTTCGTTCTCCACCTCTATACCCAGCTCGTTGACAAGCCACTCACCCTCCTCTGACAACTGGTATCTGACAAAACACAAACATGACGCACTATGTTCTCAGCTCAACTTTATCACCTTTGCACAAACAACTAAACCCAACCAGCCAAAAATAAAATCTTTTATCTGAACACAATATTATTGGAACTTGTTGAGCGTACCTGCGTGTGCCCTTTGTCAAGGCGTACATCTGCCTGGCCTTACTGGCAGCTTCCGTCTGACCCAGGCGGTGGTTGAACTGCAGCAGCAGCCTCTCAGCGAAGGGCTGTCCTGCACCATAAATGCGTCCGTAGTTGAACACCTTGGCGTGCTCTCGGCTGATGCCCACAGTATCAGCGGTGCGGCTGTGCAGGTCGGTGCCCTGACTCTTCTTTCCCTGAAGAGTCATCCAGCCAAACGCTGTGCAACCTGTACCCAGCGGAAGACACAAGGTGAACAGTTAACATCAGATGCTGTTTGTTGAAACTATAACAGATAAAAACAAACATATTACCTTCTACAACTTTAATTATTTGGTGTTTGACAACGATTGCAAAGGGACAAATCTCACCGTGCATGCCAGCAAAGTGAGCCTCTCCGAGCACAGCGGCGATCCACAACTCCTGAGAGTCTACGTCGGCTCCCACCAGGTGATATCCAGGTGGTACCTGCACCATGGCCTTCAGCTCACTGCCTACCCGATCCCGCTGTGGACACAAAACAGTCGATACAAATAACATTTCTCTACGGGCTGATAACCACAATTCAGTTCAAACTGTGGAGTTTTTTCTTGCCACTGTCGCCCCAGCGCATGCTCAAGGGGGAATGTTGTGTCTCTGTAAATTATAGAGTACGGTCTAGACCGGCTCTATATGAAAAGTGTCTTGAGATAACCTCTGTTATGATTTGACGCTATATAAATAAAATTGAATTGAATTAATCTGAGCCAGTACTCTCAGACTGTGCAATATGTATTTTTCTTTGTCAGCTGTGCTTCTTCTTACCCGTGCATTACTGGCAGTCAACCACGTTGGCTCCACAGCCCTGCGTGTTACCGTTCCAGCGGTGATGACCTGAGGTAATATGGCACCATACTGGCCCTCTTCATCAAACTCTTTGTGTCTTCGGGAGACAGAAAGGTTGTTATAAAAACAGAAATTACTTTTCCAACACTACATGACTGATGAATAATTACAGGATAGCTACTGTTATACCAGACAAACCTGTTGACAGTAAGAGGAAGCTCTCCCTTTCGCAGCCACAGCACCTTCTGAGAGCTATAAAGACACAGTGAAATCATGTAATTCACCATCTTTATGAGGAAAAGACGAACAACTTTATGGTGGAAACTGACAGGTACCTTATACGTTTATGGGCGTTCCTCCAGAAGGACATCATTTTGTTGATCTCCAGAGCTCGCGTGGCGTTGGTTCCACCATGTCCAGCCCTGAGAGTACCATCCTCCATCTTGGACAGGAAGTCTTTTGAAAAAGGACTGCCAACATTGTTGTGATTCCCATCCTGAAACAACACACATTCAGTGAGACGATGGAGGTAATTCAATGAAGTGAAAATGTGCCAGTGACGCTCTAGGTAAACTTCACCTTATGAGGTAATTTGAAAAACCAGCACCCGGGGATATCTATGTCGTTGTAAGGGCCGTTTCCATGGTGATAATGGCAGTGACTCTCCTCTGGGACGTGATGTGGATCTTGAGACTGTTGTTGATACAAAATACAAACTATGTCATTCAACAAATCACAATAACTAATGTTCAATTTCATCAGAGAGAAACAAAATGGTGCAATACAGCATTGAAAGTGTTCGTGATACAAAGACATAAAGCACCTGTAAATGACAACGACCATTTCACTCACCCTGTTTTTCTTCCTCTCCCCATTTTTTGTCATTCTGACTCCATTTTCCTCCGACAGACTCTCCAGGGAACCAAGCTCCTCCACCTTGAGGTGAGATTAAGAAACACATCGATGTTATGATATATTGTATATTATACATCACTCCAGAGCACCTGGGTCTGATCAATGATCCAAAGTAGCACTGATTAAACATCAACACCAGGTCCGCGCAATGTACATTTCAGAGGATTCAACAATTGAGCCATATATTTCTTACCATAAACTTACATTTAGGTGAATCTGCATCATGGAAAGTCATGCTGCTTTAGCTACTAGCTGTTGCACTAATCTATAACAACGTATGTACAGACAATTTCCTTAATT
The DNA here is from genome assembly GCA_916701655.1 of Sebastiscus albofasciatus. NCBI lineage: Eukaryota > Metazoa > Chordata > Actinopteri > Perciformes > Sebastidae > Sebastiscus > Sebastiscus albofasciatus. The sequence goes on along the minus strand of CAKAOI010029740.1, from coordinate 9,644 downwards.
GCATTACTGTTCAATGATTATGAGGAATGATCTTAAGTTATTAGTAGGGCTGTCCTCGACCAAAGAAATTCTTAGTCAACTAACATCAATACGATTTTGTCGGCTAATCAAGTAATTGATTTAATTGACATATGTGTAAAACTGAGTTTCTCCACAAAAGCACCACTTTAAATCTCTCGTTTACCAGAGATGTGCTCATACGTTTCTTGGAAATAAGTCCTTCAGCATGAAAAAAGGCATAAGAAACAACTAATCGACTAAAGAAATCTTCGTCAACAAAGACCAAAACAACCAAGTAGTCGACAAATCGACTAAGAGGGGGCAGCCCTAGTTATAAGAACTGTCTCGTTTATATGAACAGCAGATTTATGGATATTTATGACAGCTTCTTCTACAAGTGTGAGGTAAATTACATCATGAGCGTATGCACCTTTGCCCACACTGCGCTGTCTGTCCACATGAGTTCCTCTGAAGGGTTGCTGTCCAGATATTCAGGTTTCACTTTGCTGTTCTGCTCACAATACTCTGTGTAAACACTCTCAATAGCTCTGTGGGACAAAACAATGCTTAAAGAAACACACACATACACACACACATATCCAATGACTAAATAAATAATGAATAGCTCATGTCTTGATGATGCAAGCACAGTGTATAAAGTACCTGTGTGGGCAAACAGGCCCTGCGCTTTCCTCCTCAGACTCCAGGTTATCCCTGCGTCCAGGTACCAGGTAGCCCCACCCATGTTTCTCTGTGTAATGCAGGGGAAAACCGTCCCACGTCAGACCCATCAGCTTAGGAGTCACTCTCATCTGTAGACTGATGAGGTTGGCTCCGGGTGACCAGCTGTCCTCCTCAGACATCTTCTCACACAGCTTACGGTACCACCTGAAGAACACAGTAACGAGGGGGAGAAGGCTTGACTTGCTATGTCAGTGGAAAATGAAAGATAATTATTAGATGTCTCAGCGGTGCTTGGGAGAAACCTCACCCCGGATGTCCAGGCAGATGCTGCTTTCTCTTAGGAAGTCGATTCACCGTTTCCTTCAGCTTCTCCACAGCCAGCCTGCCGGGGCAAGGGCCTGCCATCTCCTCTTCAGAGGGTGGACCTGGGTCTGATATCACAACTCAACTGAAGCATCTCATCTGCTATTTTTTTTAACCTTTTTTGCATTGTTGTTATAATATTTTAACTAAACACAGCCATCTTAATAAAGAGAGATACAGTATAACATTGGCTTTGTAAAAGATCTGAGGGTCTGAGCTTATACCTTCTTCCCAGTCTGGAAGAGGAGTAGCAACCTTTGTTTCAGCTGCTTTTTGGGAGGCTTTCTTCTTGCTGGCTGCTACTTTCTTCAGCTTAAACTCCTGTACATCCCACTCAAGATCCCAAAGCCAGGGGTCTTCTTTGTACCTTAAGTTTAAAAAAAAACATACATGCAATGATATACAATGTGGATGCTTTTATACAAAGCACTTTAAAGCACCTACCTTTGGAGTTATGGAACTGCAGATTATGCAAAAACATATAATCCTTTTCACCTCATCACAAAATAATAATAATAATTTGCTCCAGTCAGAAACATGGTGGTAAATAGTTGCTCTTCTCACCTGTCATCCTGCAGCAGCTGACAGGCATCGTCCGCTAGAGCCATCAGAGACTTCTTCATCTCCCTCTGGAGCTCTTCGTAAGTGTCCTGAGAATCTTCCAGGTAACGCCCCCAGTTTTGATTGACGGGAAGGTAGCTCACACCCATCTCCAGCATTCCTGCAAACGTCACTGGATGAGGGCACCTGATAAAAAGATATATGAGATGGCACTATTATGCAGCACTGTGGACAAAGCAGTGTCGTTTTCTTGGCTAGAAAAGCAATACATTTAAATGTTAATAGAAAATGTGGATTGGGATTTACTGACCTCTCCATGAAGAGGGGAAGCTGTTCTGTGAACACTTGATGTGTGGCCTCGACATCCATGGCGCAGTACTGCATTAACTCCTGTAGAGGTCAGCAAAGCCACGTGTATTTGTCTGTACCTCATGATGAATGCAAGTCATTTAGAGGACTTTAATATACATTAATATGAATACATTTGGTCTATTATTACAGACAATGTGACACAGGATTTGTCATGAACATCTGACCTGGAAGTTGTTCCTGACATCCATCATGCTGCCCTTCACAAACGTCTCTCTGGCCTCTTTCTTCAGTGGCGGTCCTCCCACGTACAGAGCATGGACATCAGCCAGGTTATTAATGCTGCTAATATCAACCCAGTCCCAGGAGCCAATCTATACACAAAAACATCACGTCACATTGAGTTCTGCTGATGACAAAAGCCAAGCGACAAAGCTAACCAAAAGGCACTTTCAACAAAAGGAAAAGCTGCAACATACCACGAATAATACATGTTGTAGCTGAAATATGGTGAATAAAAAAAGGACACAAACCATTGGACCCTCCCTCTTCTGTCCAGCTTTTTTAATGTGTTCCTTGACCTCCTGCAGACCCCTCCTTTTACCCAGCTTATTGGCCATCCACAGTGTGCGCTGGAACCCGGTCAGCCCGGAGATGGCCATGTGAAGGCTCATGGTGTCCATGAAGCGTACCTTGGAACCCTTGAGGTAAGAAAACACTTTTTTTCCTGGGGTATACTGTGTAGGCAGGTACATGCAACATGGCACACTAACTCAAAATCATACAATAAAGAAATAAGAAACAAGGACAAAACACACCACCCTCTGAATACTGACCTTTAGTAAGTATTGCTCCTTAATGAAAGATCGGTCAAAACTGACATTATGGCCGACGATGAGCCTCTCCTTCCAGTGACCCCGTGGGGGGCGGGCAGAGTTGATGGGTGTCTCCAAGGGGATGAGGTCAGCTAGGGTCAACTGGTTTGACCAGGTGTACCGCTCCTCTATCAGACGCTTACTGCACCAGGAGTACCTGGATTACAATTACAATTACAATCTAATTTATACCCACATCCCATTTTCACATATTAAAACCAGTACGTTTTTAGCCGTTTTGGTAGCATTAGTGGGTCAATAGAAACCCATCGACCCATATAGCACAACACTACATTGAAGCTACAATTCTAGCTTGTTCCTCACCAGTTAGTGGGAGACAAAGCAACAGCCAGCGTGGGACACTGTCCCTCTGTGACGCACACCTCTACATCAAACACCAGTGCCGACTCCTCTGGGAAATCAACCTTCTGACTCTCCCCATTGGGCCCATAGCGTGTCCAACCAACCTCCCAGCTCCATTCCCGTGGCATGGGAGGGAGCTCAGCACGCTGCAGCTTGGAGGCAGCCTCAAGGTAGGGCATACTCTGCTTCTGGGCCAAGACACGAAAGTGCTCGTCGATATTTTTGCCATACATTTGGGGAAGCTTCATCTCCACCTCGGGCATCAGTGATGTTTCCTTCCCCCACAGCTGGTGTTTCTGCAGGTGTCTGATGCTGCGCTCCACATCCTCCTCTTTGTAGTCCGGCTCCAGCCCTCGGAAGATCTGCTCGTGGAGGTTCCTCGACAGCATCTGGATGTTAAGGGGGTTCAGGCGGGTCTCTGTGGAGTCCTCGCCCTGATGAGAGCGAGGCTTGGTGGAGTAGAGGGAGCGTAGACACCTCCATTGAAGAGAGATGAGAGTCCTCTGCAGAGGACAGCGCAACACATGCAGCATCACCTCATGTGGACTTCACGCTGGAGCTGGAGGACATTGAGACAACATCAATTTTATGACATGATACAGTTTGTTTTTCACATAATGTAGTGAAAGGCACAAACTTGGACTAGACACAGCTATATCTGGTACTAGATAGAATACTGTGTGAATTTGCAAGTGTTATATTGTTTCAATCAGTGAAATAGGCCTTTCTCACAGCAGACATTTTGACTTGTCATAGTAAGAAAAGCACAGGTGTTACTAATAATGAATAAAATAAAATGTTGTTTAAAATTACTGCGTGATTTAATATGAACGCAAACGTAATTATAAAATACTTTGTGTTTAAATAAATACTTAAAAATAGTAATTAAATTAAATAATATAATACACATATACATGTTACCTTTATGTTAAGGCAAAGGCTATATGGCAGAAATGGGCACTTGCTTATTTGCATTTAACATCAGGCATTTAATAGGAGTGTGTGTATTAAATTAAATAAGGATTAATGAAATTTGCAAAGTCTCAAAAAATGAATTTGTTCTTATTTATACGTATTTTCTAATAATGTGTATATTTTCTTTTCTGTATTTTTTTCTATTTCAAAGGTTTTTCACCTAATGACTAATGGCTAATAATAATAATTCCAAAATAAACTGAACTTTCAACTCAACCTACAAAATAAAGGAGGGAAAAAGGGAAAAGCTGTTTGTCATTGAGTGGATTGTGATGTTTCAATCTCTCTCAAGTTGGGATACTGCACATATTTAAACAATAACTTGACACTAACCATCATTCATTTCATTATTTACACCTGTGCTTTTCCTACTGTGACATGTCAAATGTCTATTTTCTTGGGTCAAAGAACACAGTCGGCTACAGATATTTCACTCAGACAAAGTGAACTTACTCAAAAAGTTATAACCCAACTTTAGCATTAACATTAGACTTACTAAATGCTATAGCTTAACCTACTGCAGCATAGTTAGCTAGGGAAGTTACGCACGCAGACAAACACAAAAAAACTCACCTCATTTGATGTTTTGTGAGATATAAAGTTAAGTATTCAACCAAAATATGTGTAAAATCGCTCCACAACAAGTGATGTTGTTACCTTTAGCATGTCAGCTCACAGGGTGGTAACAGGGATGTATTAAAAGAAGACTAAGGGTTGTAAAACCAAAGCTAGACGAAGTGTTAGCGACACCACGTGGCCTGGATGACTGCATCCGGTTTCTAATAATACAAAGAGATGATTGGATGAACAGCACGGTGGGTGAACATACTGCAGTTGTTGTTGTTATACAATGTGCACAAATTAATCCAAATAAAATAATCCTTAATGCACAATACAATCATTATAACGACAATATTAAAATTGATGGTTGTCGCTATATGGCTATATCGTGGCCGCGTGGCCTAATGGATAAGGCGTCTGACTTCGGATCAGAAGATTGCAGGTTCGAGTCCTGCCGCGGTCGCTCTTTTGTGACCCGGACACTGTATTCAGCCGCATTGTTTTTTCTTCAGCAAAAATGTACACATGGTTGACTTGACTGCTATGCGACAAAAAGGTAGGTGGTAAATTAAGGAAATCCTCTTTTACCTTGAAATAATTGTAAACCCAGCTTCCTGATGTGGATGTGAGGAGGACAGTGTGTCGGTGTCGGTCTTATTTCACTGCAACACCTGCTGGTTTATTCCAGCCCTATAATAACATCTACGCTTCCTCCCATAATGGTATTTCGCTTTATTGCTTTACACATCTATACGACCATGAAACCAATGGGTATTTTCTGTCTGCCTCTAAATGCATTGTGTGTTTGTCTGTATTTTATTAGCTGGGATGTGTCTGGGATGATTTAATCCTGCTGTGTGTTTTTTTGTTTGCTTGTCAGACGATGTCGGAGGACACGCAGGACACGGAGGATGTGGAGCTGGACTTTGCTGCTGACGAGCAGGAGAGGGCGCAGAGGAGCGCAGTCATAAGGTGCAACTGCAGGAAATGTTTTTTGTCATGTAAAATATGACTTGTCTTGCACACAGTATTTTGCTTTTATTAATGTGCATTCAATAGGGATGTTGAGGGATTGTTTTCAAGTTATTATTCCTCACCAAATAGAAGTTTATTCAAGTGTGCTATTAGTATACTTATTTTAAACTTAAAATAAGACAGTATACTTTCAGTTTACTTTTTATGCAGAGATATACTTAAGTATACTTGGTGTATACTGACAAGTATACAGAAAAGTCTGAGTATACTTGGTTTATACTGACAAGTATACAGAAAAAAGTCTAAGTATACTTGGTTTATACTGACAAGTATACAGAAAAAAAGTCTAAGTATACTTGGTTTATACTGACAAGTATACAGAAAAGTCTATGTATACTTGGCTTATATACTTGCATTTAATCTTTTGATCGAGCTATACTTCAGAAAAGTATAATTAAGTATTCTTGGCTTATATGCCTACAGAAAGGTATAGTTGGCTTGTAGCTGTGCTTACTTTTTGATAGAGTAGCCTATTAAAGTGTGTGTGAGTTTGTAAACAAATGTTTTGATATGAATTTACTTCAATTCATCAAGAAGTTTATTTTTTATTAACACAAAACATCATGTCAAATAGCAAAAGAAGCAAGTCTCTTATGTAATACATAAATCATTGGCTAAGTACTATTTAAGGTATACAAAGTGCACTTTCATAAACTAAAAAGTAGGCTATACAAGTATATTTGCAGTATAAAAACTATTAAACTGAGAGTATTTTAAAGTGTGCTTTCATAAACTAAAGAATGGGCTACGAGTATATAACTATTAAACTAACGGTATACCTATTCACTTGTAGTATAGTTTATTGTATAGCTGCTGTACAAAATACAACTTAGCTGTAAACTAGTTATGTACTCCATGTTTATTGTTCTTACACTTTAGTTCACTTCATAAAATAAACTTGCATAAGTATACTACTTTTTTTGTAAAGGATAGCCTAGTTATTAGTGTCATTTAAGTCACATGAAACGTCTTAAACAAATCTCAACAACTTAAATGGACAAGATATGCTCTCTCATACGCTCTTTCAGTTAGCCTATGTAAAATAATATTTTACGTTCACATCATCAGAGGAAGTCTCCTCGCCTCTTTATGTGCTGAAAGGTGTAGATTTGCTGTATTTGTCACTGCTTTGCTTTAATTCTATATGCTTCATTTTTAGGCTCTTCATCATTTTCTAATCCTGTACGTTTGATTTCAGACACCCCCTCGCCTCCTTCTTCCACCTGTTCTTCCGGGTAGTTGCCATCGTCACCTATTTGCTCTGTGACATGATCAGCGAGAACTTTGCATCGTGTTTTGTCCTGATCATCACTTTGCTCTCTTTTGACTTCTGGTCTGTCAAGGTGAGAGGTCAAATAGGTCAGCTGCTAAATCCTCTCGGCTTGCTCGCCCCCTTTTTCTTGCCCTCTTGTGTATTTCGGTATACTGTTTAACCCCTTTATTTCACCTTTCGATTACTCACCTTTGTCCTGTGTGTTTCAGAATGTGACCGGCAGGCTGCTGGTCGGCCTGCGCTGGTGGAATCAGATCGACGAGGATGGAAAGAGCCTCTGGGTGTTCGAGGCCAAAAAAGTAAGACATTGTGTGCCATTCTGAGTGTGGGGGGAGCATTTTTTTTTAGCATTAAACATTAGGGCATTGCAATGTGTGTGTGTGTGCAGGCCTCCCGGGGAAATAACATCGGGACGGAGGCAGAGGCAAGGATATTTTGGCTGGGTCTCATCATCTGCCCTCTCATTTGGACGTTCTTCTTCTTTACCTCCCTCTTCTCCCTGAAGATTAAATGGCTGGTGAGTTGCTTGTGTACATAATACAGTAGAGGTACATCACATAATGTCTCTGTGAAATTAAATGCATCATCTGTTTGTCTTCCCCAGTCACTTGTGGTAGCTAGTATTTCCCTCCAAGTGGCAAATCTCTATGGTTACCTACGCTGCAAGGCAGTGGGAGAGGACGGCCAGCCTGCAGACACTCGCTCTTTCACGGGACAGCACCTCCTGCAGCGTGTGAGTGACTGTCTGCAGCATTTAACATGTTCTGTTAACATGTCAGTGTTCATTCAAATTAAACTCACTTATAATTTGTTTTCCCCTTCCAGCCAGACATCATCTTTGGAATACTATGAAGATTACCTCCTCCGTACAGCCTCTCTGCTGTGTTTATGTGTGTGTGAGCGAGAGAGAGAGAAAGAAAGAAGGAGGTAGACGAGAGCTGCCTTCATCTCCAAAGTTACCACAAACTGCATCTATACTTGAATGGCTCTGTGCCTTGTGCATGCCTTATACTGACCACCTCACACTTGGGTCAGTCTGACTATTATGTTAATAAAAGATAAGTGCATTTTATATTTTTTTCTGTTGTTGGTTGAACACGACATACCTGCAAATTAATTTAAAGAAGTAAAAAGTATAAAACCTTATATACAAGCCAGGTTTATAGATTACAATGTGCATGTTCTTTGTCTTCAGTAAACGTCTATACGATAAAAAAAACACAGAGAAATCTGATGTAAAGAAACTTAAACTAGCTTTAGTACCCGTTGAAACATTTGTCCTTATTTAAGGAAGAAAAGAGAGTATGAAATGGAGTGATTAAATGCCACACCCTGTCTCCACTGTTTGATTGAAATTGTTCCACTATACCTCCACAAGTTTCAACAGGAAATGCTGAAGGAACCTCAGATACTTATGTGTTAAGCTTTAACAAAGAAATGTCCAGGAAAGTTTGATGGGAATGTCGTCAGTTGTAATCTGTTGTCTGTCCATGTGTCGTGACGTGTGCTTCAATGCACCACATGATGAATAAATGAGCAGATTAAAAAAAAGAATGGATATCATGCTTGTCTTGAAAACTAAAATTATGAATTATTTAAATTATAAATAATTTCTGTCTATGAGAAATTGATTAATGTGTGTAGGCCCTACTGCAGATTACAATTTAACTCAAATGTATTTATAATTCCTCTGTGATTCTGAGCATAATCTGGGGGGGAATTGGCTATTTTACTCCGGACAAATTACTGGTCAAAACCATTCGTTTTAAGAATACATGTTAGTTAAGGTAGTATTGCTGCCTATCCCTAAAGTGGAAAGCAGTGTGAGTTTGACTATGACTAAATCAGCTTTGTTTGCCCAATTGAAATTAAATAGCCTATTCAGAGACAATGCCAACCCAGTAGGCTAATGTGTCTTACATTCGGTCATTATTTGAAGTAAAACGTTACTAAAATGCATTATGGGAATGACTCTAATGTATTTTCATTTGGTTCCAGTGTAGTTAACACATAATAAAAGTGCTCAGAAAACATTTTTTAAACAGATTTGGAGGGAACCGTTCACACTGGTCTTGGCCGTGGCCCCTGAGCTCTCAAGCCACATCCACACGGCCTTCAAAGATCTTTTATTTGTTGAGAATGCTCACACCTGCTTCCAGTCTGTGAAACCCTGTGAGCAGCGTATGCACCAAAGGGTGGGAAATCATTTTATAGCCCAGTGATTCACAAACTTTTTCAAGTCAAGGACCCCAAAACTGACACAGACCCCCATTTGATAAGATTTTGTCCCATGGTCCCCCATCTGATAGGATTTTTGCTCTTAGATGTTTTATTATTACAGAAAGCGTATGAAACCCATGACCAAAGTAGTACATTCTGACATTGTGGTACTTATGGATGGAGTTATAGTGAAAATAAATGATTCCCCTTTTTGCTGGGGACCCCCTGGAACCCCTTCAAGGACCCCTGGGGGTCCCTGGACCCCACTTTGAAAACTGTTGTTATATAGCCTACTGGTATGCTGGGTCAATGAGATAGTAACCTCCAGTGATGAAATAAATTATGAACCAATTTGTAGAACAATTTGCCTGCCTATGGTCACCAGGCTTAAGCCACAATGACAGTGCTACCAAACTTGTGTAGCC
>CAKAOI010029739.1:0-26396 GCA_916701655.1 Sebastiscus albofasciatus | reverse complement strand
AGAGAGGGGGACAGAGAGAGACAGAGAGAGAGACAAAGAGTGAGAGAGAGAGAGAGAAAGAGTGTGAGAGAGAGAGAGCGAGAGAGAGAGCGAGAGAGAGTGATAGAGAGAGAGAGGGAGACAGAGAGAGACAGAGAGAGAGAGTGTGAAAGAGAGAGGAGAGAGTGAGAGAGACAAAGAGAGAGAGAGAGAAAGAGAGAGAGAGAAAGAGTGAGAGTGAGAGAGAGCGAGAGAGAAAGAAAGAGAGAGAAAGAGAGAGAGAGAGAGATACATCAGACAGACAGACAGAGAGGTTGATATTGTGCTCAAAGTGCGACCACATTCTCATCCCGTCTGTCTTTCCTGCTGCGTAAAATGAAAAAGAGCCAGAGGAACAGTGATGGAAAGGTAGGCTGACTATTTATTCACTGATTCTCAGGTCTCACAGTAAATTGCTACAAATGAATGCTGTTAATGATGAGACGATGAAAAAATGCCTGATCAAAGACTTGTAGAATACTTCTCATCCACTGATCTGTGTGTGCAGTTAGAAATGAGCCTAATTTTCCTGCAGGGCGCATGCAGGAACCCTGAAGCCCCACGGAGATCAAGCATTTAACTATCAGGCAGTATTGTAGTGTTAGTGAGTCCTTGAAGGCTGCCTGGACTGGAGATGTGAGGGAAAATGTATTTCAGCACAGCTACATTAGAAATTCAGTGGATGCTTCTGAGTCCAGCAGTTGTGCACATTTTTTAGAATCAGTTTAACCAGTGTGGGAAATCTAAAATTGGCACATCACAGATAATGGAACCTGCAGCCCTGCGTGGCTGTACTAATGCACCACTCATTAAGACACATGTGGCCACACATTTTTATCTCCATTGTGCTTGTGCTGTGAGAGAGGTCTGGTGCCAGAAGGACTCTTCTTTCACCTACATGAAGGACCTCATCCCAAAGTGTCCTGTCAGCATCTGCAGGGAAAAGCCAATCCCAGCAGACATCGAGCAGAGCTATCACTTCTGAAACGCAACACCAACTCCGATAGTGCTGAGAAAGCTCAGGAGAGAAGGCACAATGCGCTGTAATGCTGCTGCATATGTGTGTGTGTGTGCTTTAAGTGCATTATCGGAGGCAGTTGTGTGTGTTGTACATCTTTTGGGATGACTCCTCCTGGCTGTCGTGCAGCTATAACAACTCGAGGGTCCACTTCAATCAGTTTTCTCCTGCATACTGATGTGAACCGCAGATATGCATTTGTAGTGTGACTGTTATCTGAGGTCATTCCCCTGCAGAGCTCCTTGACTTCACACATCTGCAGCCGGAACATTGCTGAGTTTAATAGTCTCTACTCTATAATAATGAGTGTAATTATCCCCTTGAATTAATAATTAACAGGGATAAGGTCATTCAGGGAGTCAGTTTTTTATGCTGTGTCCTGATAACTGCATTTGTTTCAGTCCTTTGTGCATAAACATCTTGTTAGTACAGTCTTGCTAATCATCAGTTTTTTTGTCTTTCCTCCTGTGTCTCTGTGCACACATGTACGCTAGACCTCTGCTTCTTATTTATGGAAGCGTTTATCATTTTTAATGCATCATTTAGAGGGTAAGCACTCCTCAAGCGCCCCCCCTGTTTGCGATGCATTTATCCCAGCCATTCTTTGAATCATGGTGTTTGGATGAATAGTCTGATGCAGGAACACAGCGTAAGAGGAAGCCAAGGTCACGCGGCATCACTCGCTCAAAGGACTTTTGTCGGTGCGCAGGTTTGGTAGTTGTCTTTGTGTCGGTTCTTTGGGACTTAACAGACATTCATCTCAGCATTACTTCAAGGACTTCACATTCTGCTTCATTCGCCATCAGCAGTCTGATGGCTTTGAAATGCTGTTTCACAAAGCCACTGTGTGACATAAATATGATTTAATATTCAACATTTTGAAGTGATTACCCCTCCATGGAGATTATTTGTGAAGAGGGCTGAGTCACTCAACTGTTACTGGAAGCTGCGCGTGTACAGGCCAAGAGACGTCATCTTTCTCTTTGCGCTATTTTCAACAAAACCTTCCTGCATGTTTTGTACTTCTTGATGGAGGAACATGTGGAAACTCAAAAGGAGGTGATCTGGTTATTCGACCTTGTTACGTATTCCTCCTTTATTACAGTTTTTTTCAAACAGTGCCTTAGAGCATAATTCTTTATAGATTTCAGTATCAACATCCGTTTTTAGTAGGAGTGGGGGAAAAAATTGATACAGCATTGTATCGCGATATTTCAATATTGTATCGATACATGGACATCAAGTATAGATCTTTTATTATATAAACTATTGCTAAAGATGGAGACATCAGAGAGAGAAATCAGAAATGTACCCTCCAAGTTTAAATGAAACATCTGGATTTATTTTAGATTTTTTTAACAAGGACGGGAAGAAGGATGTGGATATGACACATGTGATTTGGAAGGGGAGGCATATGAAAATAAAATACTCTGCAAACATGAGGGCTCATCTCACACGCCACCACCCAGAGATGGCGTTAACCGTTGATGGCCAAGCCAACATTAAATACCGAAACCAAACACACTTAGCCTGACAAAGCTACCCTTCAATTCTGAGCGAGCTAAGAAAATAACACCATCCATCCCTTACTTTGTATGCAAAGACCTGTGTCCATACAACGTTGTTGAAAACAGAGGCTTTTGTTACACAAATCGCAATATATCTTATCGCAATACACAGCATATCGCAAAATGTTTAAAATCCAGGGCCGTCAATGTTTATGCGATAATAACACATTTACGCAAATTTGTTTTAATGGCACTACTTTGTTCAACGCATTGACGCAACTTGTGATTTTTTAGGTTGTAGCGGGCTAATTTTTTAAAGCTAGAGTGAAGATACTAGAATCATACGAAACTTGAAAACCTAAGGAATCCATTGGTACCAACCATGTCATACTAGCTTGTCGGGAAGGAGGTTAAATAACGCTCCAAACTTACTCTTAATTTTGGCAAGGAAAAACTGGCATGGCCATTTTCAAAGGGGTCCCTTGACCTCTGACCTCAAGATATGTGAATGTAAATGGGTTCTATGGGTACCCACGAGTCTCCCCTTTACAGACATGCCTACTTTATGATAATCACATGCAGTTTGGGGCAAATCATAGTCAAGTCAGCACACTGACACACTGACAGCTGTTGTTGCCTGTTGGGATTGAGTTTACCATATTTTTTATGCTAAATGCAGTAAATGTGAGGGTTTCTGGACAATATTTGTCATTGTTTTGTGTTGTTAACTGATTTGCAATAATATAAACAAACATTTACTTAAAGCAAGCATATTGGCCCACTTCCATGTTGATAAGAGTATTAAATACATTTTGAACAGATAAAAAAAATGTGCGATTCATTTGCGATTAATCGTGATTGAATATTTTATTCGATTCACAGTCCTATTAGAACTGCAATAAGATCGTATTGTGACATAACGTGGGCCTATGGTGAGTCCCACCCCTAGTTTTTAGGCTATGATGATGATGTGTGTCTCTGAGCAAGGCAGATGTGTTCATTCCTATGTGAACATAATGCACTGGCTGGTTGGGATGCAGAGCTGCTGGTACAGACTGCTTTGCTACAGCGTGCATAATCAGGTTGAGGAGAACAAAGATGTTGGTTCTACAAACAGTGTTTGTTTTGGATCAGGATGATCCTACTAGCATCCAGAACCCGAGAGAACAGTGGCTCTTTCACGAGACACCGAGGGGAAGGGACCCCGTGGAGGGAGCAGCTAAGGTCTTTGTAAAAGATTGTGTATCCCTGGAGAATAACAAGGAGAGGAGTAGCGAGGAATAGTAAAGTCTTCTTCCATTGTGTGCTTTTCATAATAAAATGATGGAGGGTTAGTGTTCAAAGACAGACCCTGAAAAGCATTGAAAAACTGTATGTGCGTACACAACTTTCACAGTAAGGTGACTATTATAAAGCCCTCTTTGCACATTAGGCATGATGGGAACTGCTGTGTTTGACAGATACCAAACAGTCAGCCTTGGTGTTTACCTAAATGTCTCTGATCTGGTTCATACAATGGTTGTCATTCGTTAAAAGTTGCCGGTTGGATGCCAGGCTTAAAAGTGGAGCGTTATGTGTAAAATCTTGTGTAGAAAATGATGGCGCCTGTTTGTTTGTTAGCTCCCAGCGGCCTTGCTTAAAGCATAAATGAATGGGCACAGAGCCTCACGCCCTAAGTGGCTGCCAGACAAGACTTTTCTTTTCCCTCTTAAATCCCAGACAACTAAGGGATTGTTGCTGAGCCAATCTGCGAGACTCAACGACCTCGAGCGTGCAGACGCTGCGCATGTATGGATCCACATGCAAATGAAAGTTTCACACTGTCATCCTCGTTAAATTATGGACGGACGCAGTGATGTTTTTTTGCCTTATGTGGTGATGAACAGCCTGAGTAATTGCTATGAGTAATTTGACAGCTGTATTTTTTTTTCACTTGCTCTGTAGACTGTTTCATTACGAACATGTTTATACAGCAGTGATATTAATAAACATAAACTTGGGGCAAGATAGGGGCACCGGCATTATGTAAATCTGTGAATCTGGTATGCTGATTTTCTATTGTTTAATTGTGAAAGTAGGAGTATGTGTATTTCCCTCACCGTGGTTCCTTTCCTTATGAACTAAAAGCACAAACTGATCAGAGGAGCTGCCCCATTGTTACAGCTGGCACAATGCGCCATTGTTGAGTCGTCCATTGTGCGAGTCCTTTGAATAGGGGAGGATCTTTTCAAATGATAAGGTTTCGGTTAAAGGGATTGCGCGACACGTATCCATTACACTCTCTGTGATCATTGTCCTGATTAAGGGGACTTATTTCTCAACATCAATACTTCAATTACAAGTCCCATTAATTGCACACTGCGTCCGCGGCAATTTTCGTCTTGGCAAAGTCATTTCAGTTCTGTCAAAAACCCTTTGTTGCTGCGCTAATGAAAGGCAATTCTCGTAAACGACTGAATGTACAAACTGGGTGGCCTCTTTCTCACCACAGCCAAGTTGCCTCGAGCAGTTTCCAGTAGTGTGCCATCCATTATTAGTCACTGGTTTTGTCAAATGTCCTATATGAAAGGAGAGATGTACTGTGGCTTGGATTACAACAGGAGCCAATACCCGGTCTTACTTCGTGCTCTTGATGTAGGAGATCAGCTATTCCTGACAGCGTACTTCAAAAGCAGCATTCCCAAGTGTTAGTCAGCCTTTTCCTCTTCTCTCTGATAAAATATCTGTGTATTGTTACCTTTAAAGCTTCACTCTGACCCAAAACCTAATCAAAATCACAGCTATATTACATTTCTTTTCCAAATATGTATTGTCTTTTACAAGCTTTTTAATTCAGGATAAGAAAAAAAGATGTTAAATAAAGCAAATTTTGCCCCCGGCTCTCCTCTACTTTCTTTTTTGCTCGCTTCGTCCTTCAACTGCTTTCATCTGTCCTCTGAGTTCATATCCCTGTAGTCTCAAATCTAGGTTGGACCCATTTTCATACAAGGAACTAGGCGAGAGAAAGATAGTCATGTAATTGCCTAACATCACAAAAGCAGAAGTCTGGTATAACCAGCGAGGCTGATGCAAGCAACTCTGAAAGGACTGAGGGATTGGATCCTGTCGGGAATACGCCACATCAGAAAATTGGGCTAAATGTCACAGTGAAAAAAGGGCGGTTTTCTTTTTTGTTGTTGTTTTGACTGTTGATGTTCCTTCTGTAGATATGAGGACATGTCTGTGAAACCAATGACATTTTCAGACCTTTGTTTGTGATACACGCAGCTTTGAGTTTGCTCGGCTTTGACCTTTTAATGCCAGTTACATGGCAGACTCCCTGAGAGAGAGACGAGCAGAAAGCGAGAGAATAACTTGGGGGTGGTTTGGGAATTGATTGCATGCCTTTCTGCCTCTTTGATGACAAACTGCCTCCCCCATGAGAACCACAGACCGCCGTTTGCATGCACACATTTCTGATTTTTACACCCCCAACAGATTTGATTCCTTTTCAATGCACAACCATAATAATGATTACATTTATTCCCAATGACGCGCTCCGAATCGGCCACAGGGCTTCTTCTCTATAAAGACATTTCAGACAGATCTTATTCTATGGACCTGTGGCACTGGTAGTCATTAACCTTCTAGTCAGGCAATCTGGGCCAGAGGAGCCTTTTTCTCTGAGTGTCTAGGAAGGAGGTGGATGTGAGATGTAGCTGGGAGGGCCAACCCCCTCTCCGTGAGGTGAAAAAGGCTATTTTCATTGGCCAGGTGATGAATGTGGTGTCTGTGGCGGTGCATCACCCTTTTGGCGTTCTCTCATTCGCTCTCCATTAGTATTTTCCTTCATTCTATTACGTTCATTTTCCTCTCGGCTCCCTGTCTCGTTCTCTGGTCCCACCGCCGCTCTCCCTGTCACTTTTTCCCTCTCATTTTCTCCCGTCTGCTCCCTCTGTCTCTCACACATGAATCCATTGTAATTGACTTTATCTCTCTTTCTGCCCCCCAACTCCCCACCCCCATTTCCTTCCTCTGTGTCTCCCTGTCTTCCTCTTCAGAGCGGATCAGCTGTTGCCGGGCCCGAGCTGAAGGTGACCTGTTGGCTGGGCCAGGGGCTGCAACACAGGACATGGGTCCAGCTTCTCCTCCCCGCTCGTGTCTTGTGTTGCAGCCAGTGGAGCAGCCTGTCTGCCGCTCCGTCTGCCCACCGCTGATGGACTGAGCTCCCAGAACAGATGGATCCCACTAACCACAGACCTGCCGACCCTGCTCCTCACTTTACAGCTAGCTTGTGTACCTTATCGCCTGTTATTCTAGGTGTATTTTTCAAAATCAACATCCTCTTTCATAGTTTAAAGGCAATAAAGTTAGGGCTGCCCCCTCTTGGTCGATTAGTCGACTTATCGGTTGTTTTGGTCTTAGTTGACTAAGATTTCTTTAGTCCATTAGTCGTATTTTATGCTTTTTTCATGCTGAATGACTTATTTCCAAAAAACATATGTGCATATCTCTGGTAAACACATGATTTAAAGGGACTCAATGTAAGAATCAGAAATTGCTTGTTAACAGTCACACTTGTGGCCATTAAAGTAACGACAGTCAGCATCCTGTTACTCGCGCTTGAGCTCGCACTACGTAGATGCGAGCGAGCATCGGTCAAAACAGTGAGGCGACACACACGAGACTGAATGTGATTGACAGCTAAAACCGAACGAAGGTCGCTCCATGAACCAAATCCCCGGCCGATGTTGATCCTAGTTTTCCCCCCCGACGTCGGTCACATTCCTGTTTTGCGAGACGGCATTTGTGTTGGAGTCTGAGTTTTGGTGGAGGCTGGTCATTTGTTTGCGTAAGCAGACTCCATTTCTAACTAACCGTTAGCTATCGTTCGCTATCCCCGTAGCTGCGCTGAAGAGAGTAGCCACACGCGAGTGCACATGACGTCATATCCGCTGGAACACCGGTCCAGGTCCTTCACATAAAAATCCGTCTACAGGCTGATAGAGGAAACGCAGAAACTCGCAGAGGGTCAATTTTTTTTTAAGTTAGGTTACAACCTGTTCACACATTTTCAATAAAAAAAGATTTATACGTGTAAAAAGTTATAAACAGTCCCTTTAAAGTGGTGCTTTTGTGTGATTCTTTGTGGAGAAACTCAGTTTTATAGATCTGTCGATTAATCAAGCAATCGATTAGTCAACAAAATTGTATGAGGGATAGTCGACTAAAAATTTCAGCCCTAAATAAAGTACTTCAGAGAAAAACGTTACTCCTGTTTTATTTGTAATGATAACAGTGAGATTCAAGGATGAATTGTTTTGGACTAATGGTGGTGTGCTCAGTGTTCCCAGTTAAGATTCAATACTTGTTTCAGGTCATGTTTAATCAAGCGTATAGCTGCAGCCTATACGAGTACAACTCCCCGGTGACATTTGCACTGTGACATTTAAAGCAAAGTTAGCACCATCGAGGATTATTATACTTTTGAAACTATAAACACAAGGCACATAGGTTTTAAATGAGTCTTGTCTTCCAACTTCCCCAGGGAGCAAACATCATCATGAAGCAATAGCTCCTGACAAGGTCAACAGTGATGTTCCTCTGGGCGAGGCGGGCAGGTGCTGTGGTGGCACGCGTGGGCTGTCTGAGCCCCTTTTCTAATGCTCTCGTCTTCCCCCCCAGGTTCCAAACGAACA
Source organism: Sebastiscus albofasciatus (assembly GCA_916701655.1). Taxonomy (NCBI): domain Eukaryota; kingdom Metazoa; phylum Chordata; class Actinopteri; order Perciformes; family Sebastidae; genus Sebastiscus; species Sebastiscus albofasciatus. The sequence continues at coordinate 18,174 of CAKAOI010029739.1, read as the reverse complement.
GCGTAGATGGAGAGGCTGGAGTGTGACACGAGATAGCCTTTGTCTTTGTTCTCATCTCAATAACAAGAGGAGAGATGAGGGAAGTAGAGGGAGTGGGGAAGAGGACAGAGATGCAGTACAATGTCTCCTTCTACTAGATGTGACCGTTCACCTTGCATTGCTCCAGGAATCACTGTGTGTGTGTGTGTGTGTGTGTGTGTGTGTGTGTGTGTGTGTGGAAGGCAGAAAAAAGTAGAGCGATGGTGGGGTGAGTAGAATTGGTTGTGTGTTTGTGCACATCAGGTGTGCTTTTTTTGTGTGTATCTTTGTAATAATGGAGTGTGTGTGAGTGTGTGTGTGCATTAGAGTGGACAAAATGAAGCCATTTTCTGACAGGGGTGTCACTTGATTGGAATGTAAATCCAGGTGCGGGTGCTTGCTGTTTTCAATCTCCCCCCACCAAGACTGTTTACCAGAGGGATTGAAAGGAGGCTGTGTGCTGAATGCTGTACGAGCTGATATTGACTGTTTACCCCGCGTTGGTGCCGTGATATCTCAGAAGCAATATCATTTATTTACGAGTATATATAGCCCCGAGCGCCACCAAATATTTTTGTGACATACCTCCTGGAGTGTTCCATAACCTGATCTTAAGGTTGGCTTAAGGTGAAGTAACTCTGAAATGGCATGTTGTGATCTGTGAAAGGTGTACTACGTCTTTTCGTGGCCTCTGCGAGATTAACCGCAGCAACTTCAGAGTGACTTCTTTTCAGATTAAAGTTTCCTCTTCCACTTGGTTTGGATGTTTGCAGTCGACATTTTGAATGCAAAGGATCTCAGGGGTCTCTTTTTGGTTTGAAGACTAAGGAGGCTTTCTCATCAGGGACCCGGGTCCAGATCTGAGTACACTTGACCCCAAAGGACAGTTTGTTTGGTTAGTGTGAATACTGCGTACCGTACTCGGGCACGGTTAGTCGATCCGTTCCTGGGTCCACTCAAAAAGGTGGTCTTGAGTACGGATCATGTGTATTTGGGTACGGTTCTCATCAGGTGCGAAAACCAACTGCACCAAAACAAGGAAGTGGACCGCTATACTGTATAGAACGCGTTGTCAAGACTATACGTCTTCACTACACGTTGGTTTGACATTCTTCAAAATAGGATTCGATTTCTTGCCTGGAGTTAGAAGAGACGATTGATACCACTCTCATGTCTGTACGCTAAATATGAAGCTAAGGCCAAAAAGTTAAAGCCAGGAGCTGGTTAGCTTAGCTTAGCATAAAGCCTGTGGTGAAACAGCTAACCTGGCTCTGTCCAAAGCTAATAAAATCTGCCTACACGCACCTCTAAAGCTCACTAATTAACACGTTATATCTTGTTTAACAAAAACCACAGTGTAAATACAATTTGTTTTTAATTTATGGGTTAGGCCTATATGCTGGACTATTTATTGGCCGGGAGCAGTGACTTCCTGAAGTCTCCGCTGAGTGCCTAGCAATTGGGAGGCGAGCGGGTCCTCTTCACGGAGTCCCCCGTCTTTTACAGTAGCCTAGAATGGACAAACCAAACACTGGCTCTAGAGAGAGCCTTTCACGTTTTTACGTTACCTGAAGGCCACCGTAGTTCTCAGACATACTTGTGAAACTAAGATAACGTGAGCGGCAGAGTGCACTTGGCTGCTGACGTTACCACAGTCTTGGAAAAGGACGAGTCAACGGAAGGGTATTTAGTTGGTTGCAATCTGCAACCACACCACTAGATGCTACTAAATCCGACACACTGCACCTTTAATGGAATGATTATACAGTGAGTTTTGCCTGCTGTCATCCGTTGATACTGCATATTCCCTCCCTCGCTCTAATGTCCATAAAGAAACAATTTATACCTTGAACCCCACGCTAACAAAAGCCCCAACCTTGTAAAGTATCTAATTAGCTAAACGAAACATTTGCATCCTACACCTAGAGAGGTGAGCAGAGATCTAACAGATTGCTGGGTCTTAACAAGGATTTGCTGCGCCGCATATTTTTCCACACCAGTGCACTTTGTGTCTGCAATCAGCAGTTACATATTGAGCAGCAGAGAGGGAGCCATCCCCCTTGCTACTGCAGTTTTAACCCCCCCCACCACCCCCCCCACCACCTCCACCACCACCACCACCCACGGCCTAGTTGGTATGGTAATGCTACAGCAACAATATCAAGTCAAGGAATTTATTTCAGTTCACAGCGGGGGAGATGAAGAAAGAGACTGAAGGCAGGGTCGGGAGTGGGAAGGCGCCAAGAGCAAAATCCTCATGTTACAGGTGTCTCATCACTTTGTGTTAGATTGATGCATGACATGGCAGACACCCCCAGGCTGAATGTCACGCCATCAGGTGTTTGATAATGACATATGGTGAAATATAGTCAGTTCTCTGAGTAGGAGAAAATAAAATTAGACAGGGAGAGATAAAGTGAGAAAAAATTATACTTATATCACAAGTATCACATCTCACATCTGGGCTAAAAAAACTATTATTAATGTGCAGTCATTCATGCCGAAGTACAGGTATAGACTGGGCCGGCTCAGCCCTTTTGGTGCCCTAGGGTCAGGGTTCAACCAGCCCTACAACCCTAACCTCGTGAACCGCAACACACATCAGACATCACAATAGTTCTTATTATTAGGATTTTTATTTTCACAAATAAATGTATTTATGAAAATATAAATAAACAACTCGTCCCTGATATTGTTGGCTTAAAAGTGTTTAGTCAGTTTCACTGCAATTTACACTTTTATTAACAAATAAGTGCGGCCGGGCAGATGAAAAGTGTGAGAAAGAGAATTACAGGGGTGAAAAGTGTATTTCTTTCTTTCTTTCTTTGTTCATTTGTTACCTCAATGCAGAAAAATGAGTAAGGGCGCCCACCAGCATTTAAAAAAATATATATTATTATTATTTCTTTTTTTTAGATGGCGACAGGTGGCACCCTAGGCGACCGCCTATATGGCCTATGCCTTAAGCCAGCCCTGGGTATAGACAAAGGAATAAATGATAGTATGGTTGGATGCTCATCATCAATTATAGCGTATTAAATGTAGTCAAAGTCAAAGAGTGGACAGCAAGGCCTCATAAAGCTCACCGTGATGAAGGATTGCCAATATACATCATTTACGAGATAGTATATGGCAGCGTAATCAATTCCTCAGCCTATTCCTGTGGCTATATCCATTCACACTCACATGCCTATACACATATAATGTGTAATAAGGCAATAAGAGGAGAGTGAACATATTGCAGAAATGGCAGAGAATGCATGAGAGAAGTCCTGAGAGAAGTCCTTCTCCATTAATTATACCATGCCTCTGCCATCATTTTGCAAAAGTGAGGAACCCACAGTACCTGATTTCATCCAAGGACCCTGAGCTTTTAGAACAAGCTCAACGTACCAGCACTCCCAGAGGAGATGACAGAGGAAGTGGCTCTTTTTGAGCAACGATAAGAGCTTCTAAAGAGAGACCGGAAAGGAGAGAGAAAGAGAAAGAGAGAGGGAAGAGGAAGCTAAGTATTAAAGCGGGGGAGTTGGAGATGGCAGGAGAGGGACGAAGAGATTGGCAGCTGGGAGAGATAAAGACAGACGAGCAGAAAGGGGAGAGTAAAGGGAGGGAGAGAGGACAGAGACAGAGAGAGTGGCGAAGAGGGAAAGGCAGCGGGCTTAGATAAGTAGTGAAAGGGACGAAGCTAGAGAGGGAGAGAGAGGAGAGAGAGGAGAATAGAGTGACGGGATGATTTATTAAAACTGAGCAAGGCTGCACTTCAGTGACAGCTGCCACTTGTCACAGAGTTTCAGACAGGGTGAGTGACAGTGACACATGAGTCAATAGAAACAGAAACTTTGCCCAAGTATTCAGCAAAAAAAGTTCAGAATAATGTTTGATAATCTGGCCGTGGAGGTCACTGAGGTTGTAGATACCCAGAAAACACTAAGACATTAAAACATTATTTAAATATACCAGTGTTGTGGTGTTTCAGTAGTTAGTACAGGGACAGGACATTCCCAGTCACCATTGTATCTGTCTTTTCAGCCGGTTACACTGTAATCAGGTCATTAAATGGGCGTTATCAGTGATTACGAGCCTCATAGATGTGGGTCAGAAGGGACCTGCTACACCTACTAGTAGGCTTTGTCTTCTATTCACATGGGCGATCAACAAAAGAAGGAATAAAAGAAGACGACAGCGACCTGTAGAGAAGCAAAAGCGGAAGTCAGGCGCTGTACTATAGACAGTGGGCCACCTCCAGGTCTGAGAAGTGAAGCCAATGCAGAAGTGCCTTAAACTTGCATTCTTTCTAATAGCCAGCAGGGGGCGACTCCTCTGGTTGCACAAAGAAGTCTGATTGTATAGAATTCTATGAGAAAATGAGCCTACTTCTCACTTGATTTATTACCTCAGTAAACATTGTAAACATGAGTTTATGGTCTCAATCGCTAGTTTCAAGTCTTCTTCAATACAGCATGATGTTCATTTAGTAAATTATGGTCCCATTTAGAGTCAAATAGACCATAAAGCAGGGGATGCTTTAGGGCGTGGCTACCTTGTGATTGACAGGTCGATATCAGGGCATTGTCCAGTATGGTAGTTTTCTGTGTTTTCATCTTACAACTTTAACCCACAGTGTGTTCAGTTGTAGCAGGCCCCTACTGACCCACATCTATGAGCCTTATTACGACTGATAATGCCCATTCAATGAGCTGATAACAGTAAAATTGGGTGTTTTTATTTGCTCTCCCTATGTTCATGTTTTTCAGTGTGAGTCTGTTTACCTGTAGCAGAGCAAACGCAGACAAAAAAATCCCAATGCATGCCAGGATAACTCCCAGTCACTCTGACAGGAAGACTGAATAAGAGACATTTTCACCCATTGCAGCGTCAGCACACAAAACAGCCGTTACCGGTACTGTAATGTGTGCACAGAGACAAACAAAACAAAACATAATGGAAACAATATAGTAACTTAATGCGAATTATAAACACTAGTACATATTGGTAGGTCATATGAGGTTCAATGCCAGCATTTGTTAGCTTTAATAGACTCAGCACACTTTGATGTGAGCTTTCAAAGCAATATGAGAGGAGTTAGAGAGCTTGAAAGAAAGCAATTCATCCCCAACTTCAGGTGCATGAATATGCCAAGAGGAACTGTCACGGGTATTTTTAGAACATGTGCCTAACACAAACTGCATTGGCAGTTCGGAGAGTGTCTTATAGGGGAGTTAACAAATGCTAACTGACACACAACCTTATATGATCCACCTTCATCCACCAGCGTAATGAGGATATGGTTTCTTCAAATTTAAAGCCATTTCTCATTAAATATTTGCACAATCTAATTTGCCTCGTGCACATACTGCGTCTGTATGTGTGGTTGTATGTGCATGTCTGTGTGTGTGTGTGTGTGGGTCCTTGCACTGGGAGATGCCCTTGAAAGGTCCATTGAGTTGATGGAGAGATTCGGATCACAGATTTCCTGTAAAATCCAGCGAGCCGTGTCGCGGGAACAGCCAGTCAGACATTTTGTGAATCCCCTGGAAGCACTTGTAAGCTGCTGAGGTGTGACTTTGATAATACAAACGTCAACATATGCTAAGCCTCACCAGGCTGATGGCCTGTAGTTTGGGGAGGAATTTGCTTGTGATTTTAATGAAATCCCATATTTCATCACCGTGTTGACACCTGAGGTGTAATCGATTCTACGCTGCCTTCAGTTATGGGGGAACGGATTAAACATCACGGCGTTTTTCAGGGGATGTCTCTTTGCGGAGAAAATAAATAGACTTGAACTTCATTTCCCGAGCTGAAGCAATTTAAGCAGAGCAAATACAAATCTAAGCTTGTCGTTTGGATCTCATATTCACCGCAGAATGGCATCCACTGATGGGAAGAAACTGGATCAGAGGGAAATGTTCTTTCTCGTCTCCGGTGTTGGATTGGATGACCACCGTCTCTCTCCATGTCAGCTCCCACGAGGACCGCTGTTCCAGCTCAAGGGCTCATGGTGTACAGGGTGTATAAAGATAGACAGAGGCAGACGGACAGATGAAGAGACAGACAAGGAAAGGCTCTCAATCTTTCTACAAGTGAGGTGGAGAGAAAAAAAGAGCTAAACTTATATAGGCTATATATAAAAAAGACAAATGGAAAGTTATTGTTCAGAGACAGGCAGGGAGAGTTATGGAGGGAGAGACTAAAACAAAGAAAGTGTGTTAGAGAGAAACAGGCAAAAGTAATTTAAAAAGTGAGAAACGGAAAAGAAGAAGAGAAGTAAGAGGAGAAAAGAAATCAGACGGCTAAAAAGAGTCCCTTCTAGAGATGAAGAGTGAAAAACAGACGAAAAATACCAGAGGCAGAGGGCGGCAGACAGGACAGAGGAGGAGAAACAGAGGACAGAGGGAGTGATATCAGCTTCAAAAGATGAGAAATTAATCTCCAGTTGACAGGAGATAGGGGTCAGTTATGATAAGTGTCCCCTCTCTATCCTCAGTGGGAGTATAGTCCGGTGCTGAGTTATCAGCCGCCAGTACCCTTGCTCGGGTCCTACAGACACAAGGTGACCTTCTGTGAATCAGCCAGTCCGTGGCAGGAAGGAAGCTGCAGACTGCTGACAGTGACAGGTGTTCACTTTCAGCTCCCAGCTCCCAACGGCACGCTGTCATTATGGTTTATTCATTCATTCTGGATTCACACAAAACTTTAAAGGGTAAAGAGGTCCCCCGCTGGGCGGATATGAATCAGGCATTCTTACATGAATCCTTGCTTTGTTGTAAAAAAAAGAAAAAGGACTGCGATGTACATTCAATGAGGGAAATCACACCAGATGGGACGGGGAACGTGTACATGTTGACACCCTGTCAGATTCACTCAGAAATGATGAGAGGCCAATTATGAGGGTGTTCCTTAAAGGGCCAGAGCTTTTGAAATGGGTTAGGAAGGCAAAAGTGATGAATGACAGCGTTTCCTCTCAGCTTGGGATATAATGTGTTTTCAACACAGCCTGCTTTATCACTCAAAGTGATAACTATTGTAATACATCAGTGGAATGTGAATTTAATGTGCTCAGGTTTCAAAAAGATCCCGAGGGTGAAAGTACTGTCAAGACACAATTTTCCATTCCATTATTTTTTAGTTTATCACCAGTCACATGGAAATAAAAACACCTCACAGGACATTGCAGAAAAAGAAAAAGATTTGATTGATGGAAATAAAGCACACACGTCTTTAAAAAAAAAAAAAAAAGATCTTTTCAGGTGCAGTGTCACAACCAGAGCAGAAAGGAGGATATTAAAAATCCTCAGTCATGCGCCGGCGGTTGCCAGTCGCTCATTTGGGAGCAGGACTTTGGTGCTGCAGCCACTGATGATACATTATTTGCCGCTGGTGGGGCGAGGATGTTTTTATGAGTCCAGCAGCCATGAAAGCACCGGCGTGGGGACCGGCTCCGAACAATTGTATTGTCCCAGGGCTTTTGATTAATGTGAAAGGTGGCTGAGGAACAATTCCAGCGGCGTTATCGGGAGCAAACAGAGGGAGACAAGGGGCCCTCAAGCTCAGCGGGGGGCCCCATCAGTGGGTCCCCACGCCGCGTGGCTGTGATACATACAGCTGGATTGATAGTGTCTGATGTGGGTTTCTGTTTACCTACGTGTGTGTGTGTGAGAGAGAGTGTGCATCTCTTTGTCTGGTCATAGGGATGGAGGGAATTGTGTTTCTGTTTACCCCATTATTGAAAATCTCTCTTCCACTGCACTTAACTGCTGATTGGTTTGACCTTGCAGACACAAGCCATTCATTTTACCAACTACCTCCAAAAAAAAAACCTATGATGTAAATATTTTGAACTGAAATAAAGACCATCAGATAAGGACAGATACTTATTTGCCTGATGCGGGAGTTCCTTTGAAGGCAATAGCAAAAAGCGTCTCTATTTAAAGTCTAGACATGCACTTTTATCTTTTGGCAGCTGTGCGATAATTCCCCACGATGATTATCTGTCTTGCTTCTAATTACAAATATCACACAGTTTCCCTACAAATGAGACTGATATATGAGCGGCTCACTCTTCCAGTCTACCAATCCTTCGGGTGTTTTGCTATACCCAAACGATATCCCAAATGAAAAAGAAGCAAGAGAGAGATTCTTTATCACAAACCTCACCCTGGTAGAAACCATCAGCAGCTGTCACACTCATTTAAGAAGGAGCCAATTATAGCAATTTGACAGTTGTGCTCATTTTTGAACAGATCCAGTTTCAAAGGGGGCAGACCTGGCGTTCTGCCTGGCGCTCAGAACTTTGTGGCTGATTCTGGCGAAGCAGCTTCGTTTGCATGCCACCCCTCCTCTCCTCCGTTTTTCTCTCTCTCACCCCTTTTCTTTCCACTTCTCTCCGTCTCTTTCTTGCCACCCCCATCCCCGCCACTTGTGAATCAGAAGTGAAACAAACAAGTTAGATGCTCACTGGACTTGAATGTGATGCGTTGCCTGGACGACGGAGGGACAGGCCTGGGGAGTCTGGTGCTGGATGAGAGATTGGAGGAAAGTGAGGATGTGTTTGTGTATGTGTGTGTCTTTTAGACACTCCCATTGGGCCCCCTGGCTGGCGAGGACTGACTGCTGAGTGGGCTGACTGGCACATAGACAACACCCCCACCCCCCCCACCTCCCCAACCTTCTCCTGCTCATCTCCCCTCTCGTCTCTCTCCTCCCTCGCTCTGTAATGCTGATGATACGTTCTGTTCCGGGTCTACTTCAGCTGCATAAACAAGTGGAATGGTGCTTTGTCCTGCAACCTTGGTAATGGTCGTCCAACATATATACTATAGCAAAAAAAGACAAGCAGCCTTGGTTGGCATCAACTTAATAGAATAACACACAATGATCAGACTCTTCTCCACACTCAGTTAGCATGCAGGGAGAATGCAGCTAAGCACACCGACCTTAACAACTGCAGCTCTAAAGCACAGCATCACACAAAAGAAAACAACTTTGTCAGGTTTTCTCCAGTGAGGTTTTTTTTCCGTTGCTTTCAGGACAATCCACCCAATATACTACATTATGGTAGGTCTTTTTTTTTTTGCTGCAGACAATTTGGCTTCTCATTGACATGTAGGAAAAGCCAACACGTTCTCATTCCAACTTGTCACATACCGCCACTTTGTCACGCCCCTTGGCATCTATTTGCAGTTTAGTTTATGAAAAGAACTACATGGTTGGGCTACTACAACTACTACGTTTGTACAGTGACAATGACACTGAACGTTGTGAACACGGGACACGAACGAACAGCTGATTGTGACGTGACACACGGGACGCAAACAGCGGTCTCCTGGATGAAAGCTTTGTGTTTGTTGGACCCATGGCAAGCCGTTATAACATTTAATAGCTAGGCAGGATATTCATTAGAGATATCTGGCAACGTCATTTTGCCTATAGTCAAAACTCTAATTCAAGATGTCCCTAATTCAATTTTGACTAGGCAAAACTCTAATTTTGGATATCCGTAATTACATTTTGACTAGTACGATTCAAACTACTTTTGCCATTCATGTGTATGGGGTTTCTCATTATGGAGATCCACAATTCAGTTGCGGATATCTGCAATGTGAGTTACGGATGTCTGTACGAAACGGATTAGTTTCAGATATCTACAATTTAATTCTGACTAGTCATAATTCCAGTTCAAGATATCTTTAATTCCCCCTCAACTGTAGATATCTACATTGTCATTTCAAATTTTGACTACTCAGAATGACGTATATCTTGAATACGAATTCGGACTAGTCATAACGTAATTACGCCTACAGTCAAAACGCAATTGAAGATATCTCTAATGTTAATTCCGGACAGTCTATTCAATGTTAAAACGGCTTGTCATATCCACCTCCACTATACCGCCCGCACAGTGGGTCTATTTCTCTTTTTAAACTACGTCACCACACTCCTGGCGCACTTTCTCTGAGCATTTACTGTTGCAGCGGATGGATTTAAATTGCAGTTCATTGAACGCACGGTGTGTTTCATACAAGCGCTAAAGGGTGCCTTGTGCGGCGGTACCGAATGCCTATGGCGGTGACAAAGCCTCGGTATTTAACGCCCTGGGAATGAGAATGGGCTGGAAAAGCACAAGGCACTGCCGCCTCACAGTGAGAGGGTTGCAGGTTCAAACCCGACTTGGGGCCCTTCTGTGTGGAGTTTGACATCTCCCCATGTTAGCGTGGGTTTTCTCCAGGTTCTCTGGCTTCCTCCCACAGTCCAAAGACATGCAGGTTAGGTTAATTGTTCACCCTAAATTGCCCGTAGGTGTGAATGTGAGTGTGAATGGTTGTCTGTCTCTATGTGTCAGCCCTGTGACAGTCTAGCGACCTGTCCAGGATGTACCCCGCCATCACCCAATGTCAGCCGGGATCAGCTCCAGCCGCCCCGGGACCCTGAACAAGTTAAGCGGTTACAGATAATGGATGGATGGAAAAAGCTCAATCATCATGACAGTGTGACAGAGAGCCAGCAGCATACACAATACCAGGACCCTGAAACCAAATTAGCTAAATGTGATTCAGTCATTTCATTGTTTACAGCTTTGCTTCTCCCACTGTGAAATGTCAAAATGTCTTCAGTGAAAAGGGCCTTTTACAAACACTGCTAACAAAGTTAAGGTGCTAATTAGCAGCCACAGCACATCTGTCAAACCTCACTTTGATGTCATGAGACAACTACAGCAATAGAACTCCAAAGAGACCAAATCGCTTGCGACAACAATGAAGAACAGCGATTACAAGTTAGAACAAATACACAGCATTTAAAATGTCGGTTGCTAACTTGCACATCCAAGTATGACTCAACTTTGTAGCAGTGCATGCAATAGTGGCTGGTGATTTAGTCACTTAAAATTTAAAGTTTATGCAGTGTTTATACTATGTATCTACTTCCTTTATGCTCTTGCACACAAGTTACGTGTCATCTTGGACAATATCTCACAACCACTCCATGATGTGCTGGTCAATAGACTGGCCCTGGACTTTCACCTGTAAGCAGCTACAGTTTTTCCATCATTTCTTATTATTCATATGTGCAATGCTGATTAAATTGCACAATAATTCCACTGTGCAATACTCACTATCATTAATACTGTACATTTCAAAATCTAATCTTATTTAATTCTTATTTATGCATTTATATTTAACACACTTAATAGATCCCACTTATCAGCATTTTTTATTTACTTATTTACACTGTGGTTATATATTGTATGTGTTTGATATATACATATTTGTTCATATATTTCTCATTTTTATTATTTATAAATATTCATCTACATGTATTGAGTTATATATTTTAGCATTGTGTACATAATTTACATGTTACATACTCCTTTATTTCTATTTTTCTTATGTTTCTTTATGCTTTGTATAAAAGCAACTGTAACGTCCCAATCCCCCGCCAGGAATCAATAAAGTATATCTCATTCTAATTCATTTATGTTGCCAAAATTGTCTTCTTTCTTCATTGAGCTTTAGAAATAGAAAAAAAACCCAATATGATGATCAAATCAAATGGCTGCTTCAAGGGGACATATCATAAAAAACTCACTTTTTCAGTGCTTGTGCTCATACATTTGGGTATCTGGAGTTCCTACCAACCCATAAACTGTGAGATAAGACAACTCAGTCAGTATTTTTGTGGGCTGCCTAGATCAGAAAAAGATGTGATTCAACAAGTCATTCAGATTTGGCTCCCCTTCCTATGTCACATGCAGACTCATTAGAATGTATTGCCCACAGCTTGACCTTTGCAAAGCTGCACCATAAGCCAATCAAAGCAGACTGGGCTTTTTCCGGAAGGGGTCTTAAAGAGACAGGCGCTAAAACGGAGCATTTCAGACAGACGGTGAATACAGGTATGTTCAGACAGACAATATGAGAAAAATAATGTGTTTTTTGAACATTTAAGCATGTAAACATATTCTGGTAGAAATACAAAATACAAGTATGAACCTGAAAATGAGCATGATGGGTCTCCTTTAAAAGCTCTAAAAACATATTTTGTCAATCTACTTCCTACTATGAGCGAAAGGGTCCTACATGAGCACAAAATGTTTTCCCAAGTAAGAGCAGTTTTGGTTATTTGAAGTGCGAGATTTTTGTCTGTGTTGTTTTATCCAAGCATTTCTGAGTGGTTTTCAGTGGGTGGAGTTCAGTCGGAAAAGGATGATGTCATACATTTCTGTCCAGTTACAGTTTTGCTATATTGGAATCAGTATCTGATCGAGGTATAAATTATACCTAATGGTGTTATTTTCAGAATGTCTGCTCTGATTGTTGCTTGTTTAATCACAAATGGTAAATATTTTAAAGAAATTACACATTTTTGACGGCTTTAAGCAACCTTAACTCTTCAGCCAAATTCTGTGAATACAAAAAAACGGCAAAAGCTGTCCTGCACAAAGCACCACAAGCACAGATTGATTGAAATGTCTCACACAAACACACACAACACATACACACACACACAACAGCAGCAGCCTCTGGCACAGAATCAAAGGGGGCGTGCCACTCCTCTTTTCTCTGACCATTCAACACACTGTAAATGCTGTGCACAGCTCTACTTACAAGGTGAAAAGTGTCGCACTGACAACAGAATCTGAGCAGAATGGATGGTATATTTTTTTATCTTTCGTTATTATTATGTGCTTTTAGCCGTAAAGATCAAATGTGCTTTTTTCTTGTTCGTCCAGAAGTCTCTCTTTCTGTGCGTCTCTCATGTATATACACCCACTTCCCCAAACAGAGTGCAGACTTAACTCTCTGAGGGATAAAAAGTGAAACATTAACCAGCACTGTGAGCATAATGATGCATGGATATGCACACACCCACCAGTTTAGCGACACGTGGTTCAATGGAGTGAGATCTGACTGGTCTATGTAATAACAGACCATTCGCTCATATCGTGACCAAGGTCATAAAAGAGGCCTAACCTTCACTATCAGAATCACTAATTGATAACTAGATTCAGCCCTTGTGGCTGAAGGTCATTGTGTCTTCGGCACTATGGGGAGCTAATAAGCTATGGGAGAGTGTGGACCAGAATCCATCTCCATTAAATTAAAGGAGCCTGGTCCCACAATGTGACCTCTATTCGCTATGATTTATTGCATGAACAGAGTAAATGAACATCAAGCACAAAGGACAACCAGCTAATGAAACCACTGGCCCAACAGTGAAGTCAGTTCAGATGTGAATATGGCAGTAATTAAATAGAGCTGTAGAGATTCTTGGCATCACTGTTGTGTATGTAGTTAAGTCAATTTCATTTATATAGTCCAATATTACAAATCACAAATTTGCCTGAGGGGAATTTACAATCTGTTCAGGATACGACACTTTCTGTCCTTTACAACCCTCGCAGCGGATGAGGAAAAAAACTTAACAACAACAAAAAAAAACAGCAGCTTATTTGTCATTTGACAAACTCAGCATGCGTGACAGCTCTGTGTTTCTAATTTTAGAGTTTAGATGATTTGCTCAAATAAACAAGCATCACAGAAACCAGAATCTCCCAAAGTGGTGCATCAATCATGTGTATATGTGACATTAGATTTGACATCCATCCATCGGTGAGGTAAACAATGTTTTTTTCTTTTTCGCTCTGTTGATTTGTCCTCTTTACTGTTCTGTCTGTTTGACAAAATTAGAAATTGCTGGGGCATTAAGTTAATTGAATCAGTATTATTACAAAAGCATTGTCATTCTTAGTCTCATAACTATGTATATGACAATTTCATGGAAGTAATGTTTGTCACATGAGTGTATTTAAACAAGGAATTGTTAAGGATAATGAATGTATAACCCTGTTATTTATTTGTTTGGTTTAACTTTATCATTTCATTCGTTGCCTTATATTGCAGGAGGGTGGGAAGGGAGACAGAGTATGGGGATGACTCAGGACAGAGAGCAGCACAATTTCGTTGGTCAGTTCCAGTCCAAATTGGCTCCACAGGGATTTAACCAGCGCGCTGTTTCAGGACACCACCCTCTTTGTGTTTGCTCAGTTCTGAAACCAACTTGGACCTGATTGTTTTTTTCTATTAAAGTGGTGGAAGGCACTACTCCACTGCTGGTGTAATTAAATAGGATGTATTCCATGCAGTCACTAGATGGCGCTCTTTACTTGAACTGCTTTCATCTGATCTACTGCTCATGGCACCAGGTCAAAGCATACTCTGATGCGGTTCTTCCAATCCGCTTGACTCATGTTCTTGAAATCCATCAAATGAGAGAGATCTCAATCGTAAGCTCTGCCGCTGCTGAGCTGAGTCCAACTGCAGATTATCATAAAGGAGAGCAATAGGCTTACTGACCAACAAATCATGAGCCTCGATACAAGGGTCACAAACAGTGGAATTGCTCTGGATTTGAATAAAACCTGTTAAGAAATATAAGTGACTTTTGTTCAATTTTAGAGCAGCTTAGCGGGACAAAGATTTGTTTTGACAAATGATCCAATTGGGTTAACCACATCTGTAGGTTAGTAGTAAAGCTGTTTAACACACAAATCTGCTGTTCCCTCACAATGGAGTGTAGGAGCTATTTATTTGTTGTTAGTATTTAGCTGTTGTTTTACTAATAATAAGTAGTGTTGTTTGACTTATTATTTATAGATGTTTACTTTATCTAGATTTGATTTTTGATTTCTTTTGCTAGTTATTTGTTTAGTTTAATTATTTTCTTGTTTGGTATTTAGTTTTTTGCGTAATTACTATTTTCTTTTGGTTATGAATTGGGTAAAACTGTGGGCAACCATGGTTATATAGGTAGGTAAGCATGTAGGACCAGCATGCACCTGGGTGGGTTTATGTTTTTTTTACCAGAACAAGAGAGGCAGCGACATTCATGTTTCCTTTCTGCTTCATTTGTTTGCTTTTTTTGGATAAATAAACCATCAGAAACATACATTTTGCATGGACAATGGACTCTTTTGCCTGCGTAAACCACATACCCATGGTGCATCAACGGCCCTTTGATTTAAGTTTGATTTATAGTTTTTTTTACTACAGAGAGTAAAACAATACTAGCTTCTAAATGGATTAACTGGCCACTAATTTAGGGATGAAACAGGGCATATTGCATCTGTAAACTAATTATTGAATGGGGTGGAAAGGTTGAAGACCTGTACAAGAGCCCCCCTTGTAGCCGTGAAAGCTCGAGATCCCTATCACGGAAACGGGACCCTTTTCAGTTCCGGATGGCCTCACAGAGAGAGAGAGAGAGAGAGAGAGAGAGAGAGAGAGAGAGAGAGAGAGAGAGAGAGAGGTGTCAATTGGATTCAACTGGGGAGAAGAAAAGGAGGAGGGAAAGGAGAAGGAAAAGAGAGGGAGGAATAAAAGACATTGGCAAGTTACCAAGTGGTGCAGGTGTCTGCCTAACAACAGGCTGCACCAGTGCACTGCATGCACACTCTAGGCAAGTGTGGTCCGGCCTGAGCAGGACCTAGAGACTATGGGAAAACAAACCAATGGCAAAACACACAGAGGGAAGGTCTGTTTGTGTACGAGTGTGTGTGTGTGTGTGTGTGTGTGTGTGGCTCATTGTCCATTCATGCAGCGGACGAATAGATCCTTTCAACATGCTTGTGAACATCAAGACAGGATTTAAGACACTTTGAGACTTTTAATTTTGGCAAATCTAAGCTCAAGTAAAGCCACATGATATAACCGCACCCCCCAAAATAAGCCGAGAAAATCGGAAACTGATCCAAACATGCCTCAAATCCTATTCTGTAGTCGTAAAAAAAGAAATGTCTCATGCTTGATTTACCTGCACATAAATCAATCAGTTGCTTCAACTTAATCCTTTATCTAAAGCTTTTGATCCAGATGGAAGTGATCTAGGTTCTGTTGTGCCAACCAAAATAAAAGTTGTATTTGCTGATGTGTTGCAATTGAAGCACATATGACAAATAAAC
Organism: Sebastiscus albofasciatus; assembly: GCA_916701655.1. Taxonomy (NCBI): domain Eukaryota; kingdom Metazoa; phylum Chordata; class Actinopteri; order Perciformes; family Sebastidae; genus Sebastiscus; species Sebastiscus albofasciatus. Next base: position 2,198 of record CAKAOI010029739.1, on the reverse strand, counting down.
ACATTTTAACATGTTTAAAAGTCTATTTAACTTTGGTGTTTACTGCACACATGTATTATTATTATATTGTGTTGGGAATTATGCCCATTTTCAAAATTCATACATGTTATTCTGATGGTCTAAGACAGTCCAAAAAAATCGTAGTAAACATGAACAACTCTCTCCCAAATCCAAAAACTAGAGTGTTAAAACTCAAACTTGTGATGTCATAGGGTATAAAGTGTGAAGCTGTTCCATAGACAATTAATTGGTAGAGATGTTATAGATGACACTGAGAGAGCCCAGGGCAGGGGTCAGCAACCTTTACTATCAAAAGAGCTATTTTAGGCAAAAAAAACAAACAAACAACAACAATCTGTCTGGAGCTGCAAAACATTTGAGCATTGTGATGAAGGTAACACCGTTTATAGTCTAAGTATATAGTATATAAGTCTAATGCAGTGAGAGCCAAAGAGCTAATGTACTATGGAGTATTAGAGCCACATTGATGGAAAAAAAATCTGAGATTTACAGAATAAAGTCAGAATATTACGAGAAGAAAGTCATAACTTAACGAGAAAAAAAGAAAACACGTAAAATCACTATTTTATAATATTATGACTTTAATCTCATAATACTACGACTTTTATTTCTCATAAACGTCTGAATTTATTTTCATAACATTATGACTTTATTCTCGTAAAATTACGACCTTATTCTCAAAATCTCAGATTTATTTTTTTTCCTCAATGTGGCCCTAATACTCCGTCATACCGCACATTAGACCTACAACAATGATAAATAAAAAGTTATTCATTTCCATTTTTAAAACTCCACAGGGAGCCACTGGAGAGGGGCTAAAGAGCTGCCGGTTACTGACCCCTGACCCAGGGGAATGATCTGAGTATATGAGTACATTTTCTGTTTCACAACTGACAACACTACAACACAATAAATCTCATTTGGGTCTTAAAAAAAAGAAACCAAACATGTTGTGGGTCCATAAAATCAGTCTCCCATTCATTGTCTACGGAGCAGCTCCAAACTTTATAGCCTGTGACATCACACATTTTGGTTTTATCACTCCAGTTTTTAGATTTGGGAGAGAGTGGTTCACGTTTACTAATATTTTGTGGACTGTCTTAGACTATAGAAATAACATGTATACATTTTGAAAATGGGCGTAGTTCCCCTTTAAGTATGTTGAAAATCCAGTTGTGTCTTTAGATACAGACTAAAGGTTGCTCACTTCATGGCTATGCTGCAGATGATGTGGTGTGTTTAAGTATCTCTGTAATTCAATAAATTACAGATCTTTTTTAGAAACCTCTGTAAATTAAAGGATGAACTTGAACTTCAACAGTGGCACCAAAGTGAATTGTGGGCACATCATGAGAAACACACACATACACACACACACCTCTTGCTTTCAAGCCACTTTCAAGTACAAGTCATGTGGGTGTCCTGAATATTTCAGCTTATTATTGCAGCTTTTGTTCAGTTAAAACTTATCAAATACTCACCTCTAGAAGTTTTCAGGTTACATTGCTTCACTTTGTAGGTAAAGTTAGCTTGTTTACATGTTGTTGCTACCTAGCTTAACGTTGCCATTCAGTACAGAGTACAACACACTGATTGACCATGAATAAAGATGTCCTCCTAGCGAGCAGTGATATATAGTTACACAGCCAGAGGCAGATCACAGCAGAGACAGATGACAGCTAACAGTGGTTAGCATTGTGCTGCGTCAAGCTAACAGGACATGATGCTACCGAGACCGGAAGTAGGACACAATAAAGTGTTTGTCGTTGTTGTTGTTTTTTTCTCTTTTAACAATCCTAGTTTTTCGGCAGATTAAATTTCCATAATTAATTTGATTAATCGTTTAGCAAAAATATGATATCCATAAGATGACAAGGCTTATAAGAATATACCCTCCTTTTATACTTTTAAAGATGCTGATTTTACAATATATTTGACTACGATTGAAAACTTAAAACTCAAAAATTCTAAATTGGCAAAAACTATTAGATTGTTTACACATTTCAGATATATTCCAATAAACCCCGATTGTTTTTTTTCATCTTTTCCTTTCCTTTCCTTTCCTTACATTTTATTTGGTGTATAAATTATGTTATTTTTATATTTTTATACTGCGAAAATGATTTGCTGAATTTTGTTTATGTAACCACTATATTGAACTTTCGAAATAAAGTATG
>CAKAOI010029738.1:0-51969 GCA_916701655.1 Sebastiscus albofasciatus | reverse complement strand
CACACACACACACACACACACACACTGAGCACCATACCTTTTCAGATAATAGCTGAAGCTAAACTTTTCTCATAAAACTACACCAGCCAGTGGTGCACGTTACGTTAATCATCCATATAATGCACAGGGCCAGTTGTAGCCTGCTATATTAAGGTGGGCTGGTAGAAATAATAGGTGGGCAACTTGGGCGGTAGGTAGTCCAGATGTTAGAGAAGCGGACTAGTAGCTGAAGGTTGCCAGTTCGAGTTCCTGGCCAGATGGCACAAAAATCTGGCAAAATGGCGGCTGGCAACGAGAGGGTTGTCAGAGTCGGGATCAGATGCAAGCTCCTGCCATTACGCCCTCAGGCCCCTCCAGCTTAGGGGAGCGGTGCCCGAATGAGTAAGAAAGAAAGGTTTGAACATTTAAAGTTAAATGCATCAATCTGGAGCACTTTGAGAGCAAAAGTACGAGTCTAGATCTGTGAAGAACTTGGTGTCTAATAAACAATTTAATCATCAAGGTTGTATGATTATGAATGCTGATGGCAAGAAGTCACACAGCATAAGCATGGTAAACAAAACGGGGTACCGACATCGTCACAGACCCCTCGCACTGAGGACAGTCCGCCCCGTTTGACAGGCACGCCGGGAATCCCGTCCCTCCCTCCAGGAAGAGAGGGCACAGCGAGAACCCAACGCCCCCGGGCAGCGGCGAGGTGTCGGGCCTTTCCAAGCAGACCTCGGTTGCGGTGCACCGGATGATGTGCCCGGCGAGGGCCAGCCAACCAGTCCAGAAGTGTAAAAATATTTTCATTTCATTATGAAACTGTGGCGGGCTGGATGTCAAGTCACTTTGATTTCATTTGAACTAGGATACACAATGGTTGATTATGATTGGGTAAAGATCCCTCAGCCAATGGCCCCTTGGCCCCCCTACTTCCAGCGCCCTTGGAACGGGTTGTTTGGATCATAGACTGTATATAAAGTTGGACGACGCGTCCTCACTTACTCCCACTGTACAGAAGTGACGCCAAAATATCCCGGATACGGGCTCTGCCATCTTGTGCTTTTCAATTCAAAGAGGCTTTATTGACACGACCATATTTAAACATAGTACTGCCAAAGCCAAAGCACATTGTACAAGGAGGTATCAACAAGAAAAGTACAGTTTTTAAAATGCAATACAATAAAGTCTCTCTCACCCACACACATAGTTCTTCATATAAATAATACATTGCTATATAAGAGCTGTCCTAAAGTCTAGAGAGAACCAGAGACAGAGTGGAAGAGGAGTGTGTGTGTGAGGGAAACTTTCTGTGTGTGTTGTTAAAGTTGCTTAGTTTATTAGATGACTGACTTTCTGCACAAAGTTACACATACTGTACAGTGCTGCATTTATCTCTGACTGTCTCTCTCCATGTCTCCCTGCACGTCTCTCTGTCTCGTTCTCTGAAGGCTGTCAGGTCGTATACTGTATGCCTACTGATGGCATTGATCTGTGTGTGTATGTATGCCTGTGTGTGTTTGTGTGTGTGGGTGCTATAACCTCTATGCCAGCTAAAAGTGGTCCTCTGTTTAGGGTGGTGATGGCCCGATTTGTCTTCCACTTGTCAACTTCAGCTTCCCTAGAGACATCGAGAGAGAGACAGAGAGAGATAGCGGGAGAGAGAGAGGGGGAAGGATTTGAGACAAAAAAAAACACTGGATATGTTTGTAAAATTGAAAGTTTGGCTGCTGAAGCACATTTTGCTGTTTGTAAATTCAAGATGTTAACAGATGTCCTGTTTATTAAGTGGAGCTGTCAGCATCTTGTACAGTAAAAACATCAGAGAAGTGGAATATCAGTATTGTAATATTGTACACTAAAATCACGATTTGGTTGCCAGTGAAAGATGAAAGGTAGCAATTGTTGGAAAAAGAAACCGAAAATGGCGGTGCAGATATAAGAGTATTGTTTTGTAGCACATGCTGTAGACAGCTGACAGTGCAGCAGCCAGAGTGAAAAACTACTGGTTAGTATTCAGTATCAGTGCTCTTAGCTCATACAATAGTGTCTCCTGATCATTATAGAGACATATCACAACCACTATGAGTATTGCTGTACTGCTACTGACTGGAAACCAGTAAGGTTGATATTTATTTTTCATATATTAAAGGTAGGATTGGTAGTGCTGTTTAAATACGTTTTTTGTTATATTTGTTGAAATTCTCTTTACATTCCGACAGCAATTAATAAATCAAAATGCTCTGACAAAAAAAAGAAAAATCTGGTATCTGTGGCTTTCTTCCCTCATTGCGCGTCACCAGAGTCTTCCACAAGCTGCTAGCTTGACAGCTGTGATTACTAACTATAGCCATGTTTGCCGTTCACACTCATTATGACATGTTTACATTCATAATGATCATTTTGGGGGAGTGGCTTTGGAGGGAGGCCTGAAGGGACAGACGGTCAGTGTTGTCTACCTGACGACTTTCTCTCTAGATCTAGGGAGTTTGGAACTGTGGCTCAGAGGTAGATGGTGGTCGCCCACCAATTGGAAGGTTGGTGGTTCGATCCCTGGCTCCTCCAGTCCAGAAGTCGGAGTGCTTTGGGTAAGATACGTAACCCCAAATTGCTCCTGAAGGTTGTTGCCATCATTGGTATGTGAATGAGTATTTAGATTAGATCCTGATGGGCAGTTTGGCAGCTTGCATGGCAGCCTCTGCCATCAGTATATGTGTGTGTGAATGGGTGAATGCTGACATGTAGTGTAACGCGCTTTGAGTGGTCGGAAGACTAGAAAGATGCTATATAAATGCAAGTCCATTTACCTTTTACCATTTCATTGGAAAGAGTTAGCAACACTTAAAATCTAGTATACTCTCAGCATTACCAACCCTACCTTTAATGTTCACACCAAGCCTGTTTTTCAGATATTATTTAAGTTAAGTCATGATGATTATTTTACATGTCTACAAGGTTACAAGTTGTACTATTCTGCTGTGATTGAAGGTTTTTACAATTCAATAGCTAAATCAATGTTATTCATATCAATTCATGCATCATTTCATCTCATTTCATCATAACACGCAGGCCTGACCCACATAAAAGAGCAGTTAATATGATGACTGTACTCAATATTGTCTAGAATGATTTACTGCTTGTGTGTAGTGAATAACACAGAAGATAAGGAACTTGCATACTAAATAGCAATTTTGGTAAAAATGAATTGAAATTAGATTAAGTTCAGCCCTACTTTATAGTACTGCTGACCATTTTTCAGTGCATGCCAGAATTTCATATTTTTGAACATGTCTTATGAACATCAGGCAGCCATTAAGGCCTTTGCACACAAAGTCCATATTTTTGGTCAAAACAAAGTCAAAACTCAGAGCCACCGTCCGTGCAATCGTCATCATCCAAAATGGCATGATAAACTGATTAATGTCTCCCAGCAAAAAACACTTTACGATAAAGAAATAAAAGAACACAGAGATGTGGAATTTAAAGCTAGATTGTGGCAGGTGATTGCAGAACAGCTTCGAATCAGGGATGATGACAGTAGTGATTGTGCTCTAGGCAGCTATACGATAGCTTCTTGCTAATGTCATTCATTCATTAGTCCCGTTTGGTACTAGCGCTATCCATCGCACCCACGTAATTACTTCAGTTTTGTCTTGTAATGCAAATTTTCACAACGCAGAGAATAAAACGCATCAAACTCTGTGTGCAAAGTTTCTGTGTGTAACGATTTTTATCGGATGACAAAAAATACAGACTTGGTGTGCAAAGACCTTTAGTTTCCATTAATACTGGGATGATATAAAGATCAAATAACAGACTCTTGAAACCCTGAATCTGAAACACTATATTTACAACTATGTTTTGCAAAATAGTATTAGTTATTTGTAGTAAACGGGTTAAACGTCGCAGGAATGGTCCTGAAGAACGTGCCTAAAAAAGTGTCAGCGAGCAGGGCAACTATTGCTCAAAGCGTAATGGTTCAAACTGTCGAGTATAAAGTAATAGCAGAGACTGTCCATATATCACCCCGGTACCAAACTGCTTCCGCTGCCAAGTTCTGTCACCATCTGGTACCGAACGCCAGGGGAATTTATTCTTTGTCTCACTTCTGCCCAGCCTTTGAAGCCTGCTGTTGTTATCTGTGTGCGGCATGTGCGCGTCTTTGTGTGTGTGGTTGATAGAGAGTAATTGTGTTTCCATTGTTTAGGTGTCAACAACTCATGGTGGGCTACTTGGTTGCACATATTGTTAATTTCCCCCTCTCACTGTGCATCGCTGCATGTTTCTACCTGATTTGTGTCTGCGTCCTTGTGTGTGTGCGTGTCTGTGTCCTGCCAAGTCATGAGGTCCCCGCACATTGACACTCGATCTGACAGGCCTGCTGACACTCTAGCATTTAGCCGTGCGCGTGCATGTGTGTGTGTGCCGTATGAGTGACAAGGTGTGACACACTAGCATTTGTCTCTTAAATGCCAGAACAGAGAACTGACACCAAAGGGCATAGAGAGAAATGGAGAGAGAGAGAGGTACGGAGGCACTGAGAGGAAGTTAAACGTAGGGAAAGAGAGAGATGGAGGAAAGTGGGTTTGCCATGATCTCACATATAATTTGTAGTTCACCAGCGTTTTTGATATTTCTAAAAAAGCGGAGAGAAACCTGTTCACTGCTAATCTCCCTTTAAACTGTGACAGCCTCACACCTGCCAAGGTGTTTGTCTGGCTGTGGCACCTTTCCTTTCGGATGTCACAAGTCCTTTTTCACTTCACAGTGCAACAAATCTCCATCATAACAAGTCTGTCATTCAGTCCTACAGTAGAAGTCTTACTTTGTAACACAGGTGGAGACATTCTGCCGGTGCGGTGAGAGATAATTTCAACATATCTCCAAAACAAATATTAGGAAGGTTTCTTGAATTGATTGCCGGTGCTCATCTGATGTTGTTGCCGTCAGCAGCCAAGGAGCTGTCCGAGGTGCTCGTCTGCACCTGTGGTAACGGTTACTGCCAATGGCACGTTCCAGCCAATGACTACTGAATATAATCACTGTTTTCACCTGTTTGCTGGCTTATATATAATCTGTCAGTTTCTCCTGGATGGTAAAACTTGGGTGTTGTGCATCTGGTAATGCTGGGATCAGAGTAGTATTGCACGGTATACCTATACTAGAAAAGTATCACAGTACCCTGCCGTTAAAAATGGTACTATACCCCATTTTAGTAGTACTTGTAGTTTAAGAATGACAGTAGGGATGCACAGATGGCAAAATTCTGGGCCGATACCGATGTTTAAAATAATAATTTTGCCGATACTAATACAGATGTTTTTGTTTATTTTGTTTATTTTGTTTTTGCTGTTATTTATTCCCCCTTTGTGCCAGGGGAACAAAGACCACTTAGATAACTGTTTTAAAGGCATTGAGCATTTCGTTGCACGGTCTTTGAATGAGCACAAATTCAGTCGTACAAATTTATGATTCTCCTCCAAATCAGCAGCTGGCTACCGTTGTTATATCTATCTATCTATCTATCTATCTATCTATCTATCTATCTATCTATCTATCTATCTATCTATCTATCTATCTATCTATCTATCTATCTATCTATCTATCTATCTATGTATCAGCATTTTGTTGGTTTTTGTTTTGGAAGTTGTCTCCCATGCTGCAGTACCACTCTCCGCCTGAACTGTTACTAATGCGCCAACGGGGGCGCTGTTTTACCAAAAAAAGGTTGTAGTAAACGCTGTTTAATAATTGATATCTGGTTGCAAATATAAAGTTAACTATCAAAGCAATCACAAATTCAAGTTTAGGGACATCAGATTACTGCATATAATGTAATGTTTTTAATTAATTCGTTTCAGTATTGGTAACGTGATGATTAAGCAGGGTATCGTATCAAAGCCATAATTTGGTATCGTGACAGATCAGAATACATGATATTATCATATTATGTTAAAATAAGTCAGGTTGAAGTTGGATGGAGTTAAGATGGCAATTACGAAATGTCACCAAATCCTATGAATTAATAGAAATTATGAATGTATACATTGTCTCAGGTGCAACATAAGATAAGCGAGTGGGAGATGTCTATCAAGGACAATGTCCACACCCACACGGTCCTGATCAACATATCATTATTATAGGATAGATGTTTTATCTGAACTGTAATTCACAGTGCTAATATTTGATGACCCCATTAACCCAGTGATTTGCATGCATCCAATTTTTTAGATTCAATCAAAAAAATTACCAAAGTCAGGGTCAAAAGAGAGCACTGATTTAACAGCAGCTATCATAGCGCTGAAATATTGTACTTGGTGCAGCAGGCTTACGTAGCCTAGCTCATATTTGTTTAATAGCCTGTTCCACTGGTTCAAGGATACCATATCAGATAAATATAAAATGCACAGTGCCGCTGGTCGGCAATTTGCATAGGAGCTCTCTTGATGCACATCAGCGGTGCCAAGTTGCAGTCTCACGTTGTCGAAATGAGCTTTCAGCAACCTGCAAATGTTCGAAAGCAATCAAAGTTTCTCCTCAGCGACCTGGGATTGTTTGGCTCACGTGATTTGGAAAAAAAGAATATGATGCTGTTGTTTGTATGAATCTTCAGTCAAGCACTAGAGTTATACATGTTCTGCTTACTTTACTGTAGGTCGAATTGATTTCTTTTCACTGAAATGCAGCAGTGTCTGTAACTAAAACACGGAGAATAATCAAAACATATTGATTTAAAACCGAAATAGTACATCACACTGTAGCTTTTGAGAAACATCACTGAATGTGAAGTTACAAGCTGGTGGATCTCTCCAAACTTTGACTCCCTCTTTGAAATCCAAACAAGTTCAAGAGCCTTTTGAACCTTTCTGTTTCTGCTCTGTCAATAATGCATGTTGGTGTTGAACTGACTGGACCAGTGCAGAAGTCATTTAAGGAAGAGCCTCTCAGATCTCAGCCTCGGAGCTAAGATGAATAAATGTAGTCACTCTTCCTGGCACCGACTCATTAAAACATATTAATTCTCCTGTCGTGCGGGGACCCAAACTGTGTAAATGCAGTCTCTCACCCTGGGACACGGTCTCATTAAAATATAATAGCACTTGTGTCATGTAGGGACTCAGCAGACGCTTCTCGTGACCCACGTTGAGCTCAGATTATAAGAAAGAAATTATGTTTCTACCTGTAATGGAAATGTGCTTAAATTCAACAAGAAACAATTCTGATAGATTTTCGTGGATATTTATGCTCTGAATTCTGAATAAGAATAATAACATTTAAATATGAAAAGTACGTGGACATAATCATTTTTTGTTTGTGTCTGTTTTTAGGTCCCTTGATCTCTGACCTCAAGATATGTGAATGAAAATGGGTTCTATGAGTACCCACGAGACACAGACGAGCCCACTTTATGATAATCATATGCAGTTTTTGAGCAAGTCAATAGTAAATGCTGTTCCTGTGAGGGTTTTTGGACAATATTTGTCATTGTTTTGTGTTGTTAATTGATTTACAATAATAACTATATACACACATTTGCATAAAGCAAGCATATTTGCCCTCTCCCATATTGATAAGAGTATTAAATACTTGACAAATCTCCCTTTAAGGTACATTTTGAACAGATAAAAAAAAAGTGTGATTAATTTGCGATTAATCGCGATTAACTATTTTAATTGATTGACAGCCCTAATATAATATAGCCCTATATATAATATAATATAAGTGTGAACCTGGAGATGAGCATGATATGTCCCCTTTAAAGGCTTTCCGTCATGGTTATAGTGTAGCGCAGAAATACTATTTGAAAGTATTTTAAAGTATAGGTCGCCTTTTCTGGACTCAATTAGCCTAAAGCTAACTTTTAAGCTCATGCGCTCATACACGAACAAGCTTGAATAATTCCCCAAATAATTTGTTACTTGTTTGTATTTTTAACAACTTGAAAATGATTCCCTCTTTGTTATTATGATTCACTCCTCTTCACTTTTGACCTTTCCTCTCCTCTCCTCTCCTCTCCTCTCCTCTCCTCTCCTCTCGTTTTCATTACAAATGGTTTCACAAAAGAAAAATGTTTCAAACCAGGCTTTACAAACTTCAGCTGTTTTTTGAGGATGTGATTATTTTGTGGTACATTAATAATATATATTTTGAACGAATATAATGAATTCAGTAGGATTCAAAGCTTCCTGCTCCCTTTTTCTGTATATGTGCTGTGTTTTCATCCCATTGTTGGGCCGAATGTGTGTGTGTGTATGTGACAGTCATTGTTTTAGGGAATCATGGGACAAAAATGACAAATGGTTTTATAAACTCATACTGACACACTATAGAAAAGTGTTGTGTGTTTTTATGTGTCTAGAGAGCAAAACTGAGAGGAAGTGTGCACTGTGTATATGTGTGTGTTTGTGTCTGTGTGTTTGTGTGTAACTGCAAAGCTACAGTATGTTCCTTCTTTAAGGGGTCATGCTTAATCCCCAAAGACTATTTGTGCGTCTTCAGTTATCTTAAGCCCAGGAAACTGCAAACCCAATTTGAGCAACTTTGGAATGAACTTTTTTCTACTTTTCAGCCTCATCATTTCTGGCTCTGAAATGTCAGGTGTATGCAAAAAGCACATTTGGCAATCATTATTCTTCCACAAAGCATTTTTAAGAATTTTTAAGAACATCATTATTTATTAATGACAGGATCATCTTTATGTTTTTCCTATTTTCTTGACAAAATCTGGCAATCTTTCATTCAGTTTCTATATTCACAGTACCCAGGCAAATGTAAGAACTACGGATGGAAATTATTTTTCAGAAAATTACTTCCTTAGTCATTGAGGAAGCTCAGAATTTTCAGTTTCTACCAAAAAATATGCAGTATTTTGAAAGAAAGTTTGTTAAAAGTGATCTTCACCCTGATATTATGTCATTAAAAAGATGTTTACTTCTGCAAGAGAACACCGTAACCAAGGTTTCCTCTCATGGTGAGGACTGCTCCGATTTAGTTTCCAGTTATGGAAATTGAAGAGAAAGAAAATGCAAGAATTTCTGCAGTCAGAGTCTCTCAAAGTATTATAAAAAACACAAACTACAGATTGTTAATGAAAATGTGATTTACACCCAGAAAGTGGCATTAATGATTTATATGTTGAAAACAACTACCAATACATTTCCAGGAAACAATGGCATGAGTCTTAGTGTCTCTATTCATTGTAAGTAATGCGAGGTACACACTATATGAAAATCAAGCCATTTTTGAGCCCAATCATCAAAGCCCCGATATTTTTGATTGTTCTAAAGATTATCTTGCCAGATAATCCCGTGGTGTGAGGTATGTTAAGAGTGTTTTTTACATCCCCTGATCTACTCGGAAGTTCATCCTGGCCGCACCGATTTCAAATTTCGTAAATCTTAAACGTTCAATATTTATGGTCAGATATCCTGTTGTGTGTGGGGAACCCCGAGGACAGCCGATCACGCAGTCGTGAGGGAAAGAACGATAGCCGATTGAGAACCAAGCTGACTGAAGCAGAAGGACAACCACCGGTGTATTAACAGCCACGGCAAATGCAAACATAAAGCATAACGTAATAGTAAGATGGACCTCAGAAATGGAAGACTAAATTGTTGACTTGTGGCAACAACACAAGTGTTTATTTATGACTTTTTCTTTTTTTTCGTGAATTTTCAGTACAAAGTAGTGCAAAAGCATCGCTAATTTTTCCTGCCCATCGTCCGTAAACGTTTATTTACTCTAAAGTCACGTTTGAGCGCGAGAGATTTTGCGAGATTGGCGGTTTTGATAGTCAGGACTCTTGTTGTTCATGAAAGGAATCTGTAGCTGTGCAGTGGTTCCCAACCTGGGGTTCGAGCCACCCTAAGTGGGGGCGCCAAAGATCACAGGGGGTGCGCCAGGATTTGCCTGCTCTGAGGTTGTCAAACTTAGATTTGCCCATGTATAACTAAAATCATAATTACACACTGACTAGATAATTTATGCAAAAGTCTGTTATCTATGCAAAAATCTGCAAATACAGACTTTTGTATAGATAATTTATGCAAGAGTCTGTATTTGCATAAAGTATTTAAAAAGATAATATTTTTGCTACTTAGTACTACTGTGAATGTGGCGTGTGAATGCTCCAGTGTGTGTATCTATGTGTTGAGTAAGTGCAATGCGTCAATTTTGACAAATGTTGCAGTTGAATCCCTCAAACTTGAGTTTTCATAAGAGGCCCAAGAGCCACATGATGCACACACACACACACACACACAAACACACACACAAGAAGAAAGAAGAAGAGGGGAAAAATCCTTATCTTCAAACATTGTGGCTTCCACTCCTCGGAGATTCTTGTGGCGCCTGTGCGTGTATGTGTGTGTGTGTGTGTGTGTGTGTGTGTAAGTGCGTTTAATTTCCATGTTAGACAATGAAGTCTTGTGTGTCATCATCTGTGTGTCTTCTTGTGTGTGTGTGTGTGTGCGTGTTTTCTGATGTGGTTTTGTTCAACAGAAAAACAAGCCTTTAAGTTTTACAGAGAAAATCCTCAAATCCCCAAATGGATTGATAATTACAAACAGGACAAGACTGATATGTGCGTCTCTCTCTCTCTCTCTCTCTCTCTCTCTCTCTCTCTCTGTGTGTGTGTGTGCGTGTGTGTCATGGGGCTGCAGACGAACATGTTTTATGAGTTCCTAAGGAAAAATAATTACAATTCCTGCCACAGCTCAAAGAGAGGAGAGAGGCAAAGACAGATAGTCTGAGATTTACGTCGTGAGATGAGCAGAAACAATAGAAACGACCAGAGAGATGGAGAGAGCAGCACAGAGATGGGAGACACGGGGACACAAAGATATTCTCATAGAGAGAAAGTGAAAGGCATAAAATTCCTGATATGTGAATAATATTAAATAGCTCTTTGCTGCAAGATGCCAAGCCAGGATGGTTTCACTTAGTCCCATTACAAAGTTTCTTCTCAACAGAACCAAAAGCTCCTGCCTTGGCAGTTCAGGCAATTCTTAAGTGGCTTCAATGTTAATTTGAGCCAGAAATCTATTAATTGTATCGTACAGAACCTTTTTTTTGTGTGTGTTTGCGCATAATCTGTTTCCTTTTTCAACTTTCTATAATGTTTTGATTCAATTGTGCGACACTGCACCACATTCAAAACAGCTTAAAGGAAATATTGTTGATTTTTGACAGTCGTGCCAAGAAAGCATCTTTGATGTGAAAATTAAGACACCGCCAGGGAGAGTCAGCGGGAGCAGAAAAGAAGAGATGGAGGGAGGTAGGAACAAGAGGAGAGGACGACACACAGAGAGAGAGAGAGAGAGAGAGAGAGAAGGAGAGAGAGAGGATTGTTTAAAAGAGACATTTTGATGAATGAGCAGAGTTTTGGGCCACTGGCAGTACAACTAAGCCAGAAAATTATAGACTTCTAAACAACTTCACACATAGAGAGAGAGAGAGACCTTGAATTCAGCAGAATACAATAGGGCAGAAGAGAACAGAAGAGAGCAGAACACAATAGAATTTAATGGATTATAGAAGGACAGGAGACAAAAAAATAAAACACTACAGAAAAGAAGTGGGAGAAATTTTGAATGTAGGGAAAAAAACAAGAGTCATGCTATCAGTCGTGTTTGTGTGTGGCACAGTGGTGCTTTGAGCTAACTGCTAACATCAGTAGGGCTGCCGCGGTGAAGGAATTTCCACTGCGGTGATGATTGGCTTTTTTTTTTGCAAATTACTTCATTTATCCTGATTTTAGCGCTATATAAATAAGCTTTATTGTTAGGCTGTTATTATATTATATTATATATGACAAAGATGACAATTTGAAAAACCTAATTAAATCCTTGTTTAATGTTTATTGTTAAATGTTGTTTTTTTTCAGCTTTTTTCAGCGCTTTCATTGCAGAGAAATTGAAAAAAGAAAAAAACGTGAACATAGCGGTTGTGGTGGTTACTTGCCATCCCCTGCGGTTGGCTTGTCAATAGCGCGGTATTGCAATATTGCGCTTATTGCGACAGCCCTAAACATCAGCATGCTAACATGCTTACAGTGACAATGCTTACCATGTTCTCCATCTTACTTTAGCGTGTTAACATACTATTATTTGCTAATTAGTGCTGAACACAAAGTAGAGCTGAGGCAGCACATTCTCTCTTCCTACTCGTCAAATACCACCGCCTGGTCAGCGGCCCTACGCGTCAAACTATGACCCTCTAGGTTCCCCTCTAGTGTCAATTTCGGACCTGTCAGGGACAGCGTGTCACTTTCTGCTCATCACATGCATACTTCTTTTCAAAATAAACTTCCAATATAGGTTTACTTTGTTTTTAAGTTTACTTTCACAACAAAAGTATTTGGTTAGGTTTAGGAGAAGATTGTGTTTTGGGTTAAAATAAGTAAGTTTGTTACGTAAAATATGTACGTTTGTTATGTAATTGCCGTTGATAAAGTCCGGAAGTTAAGTAACAGAAAAACTAGTCAACGTTGACTATTTTTGACCAAATACCTTGATATTGATAGTGAGACGATATTGTAGGGTTGCCTATTGGTGCTCTAAGAGAAAGAGATTTTTGATAGATAATCACCAGTAATATGGACATAATGACTAAGTGGGTAAAGGCAGATAACAGATCAGTCTAGTAATTTCAGAAAATTACATCACTTTACTGTAATGTGGCCTTTAAAACCAGGAAAAAAATACACTTATGCCATATTACGATATCCAAAATCTAAGACGATATCTATCTGTCAACCATAACGTTGACTTTGTTTCACACAGGACATGAACAGCGGCCCCCCTTGTTGAAAGTCTTGTGTTTGTTCCCTGAGGGGATCATAAATGTCTGTACCAAATGTCCGGGGAATCCATCTAACTGTTGTCAAAACATTTAACCAAAAAACTAAAATGTGATCCTCATGGTGGCGCTGTAGAGGAAAATGTGTTTTACGCATTGCTGTACAATATACATAATACAACATACAGTATACTACATGACACAACAACATTGCTATACTACACACTAGTATACTATACAGTATATAAGTTTACAACAGCTTAGGCCACGTGTGGTGATACGGATGGGAACACAGGAATATGCCTGAATAGTGGCACGCTAGAAAGATATTTAATTTCTGAAAATAGATGTTTGTTATGTGATTTAGGTGAGATTTAAGAAGTCAATTTCATGTTTTCTTGTTATTTGTATCACCATTTGAGAGCTACACTTTTTAATTAAATCTCCTACATGACTAATGGGTTCTTCCGGTTGAGTGATTATAATAAACATTAGTTGTGTAATACTGTACCTTTTTCGGTGGCAGGTTTTATTTGTAGAGTTTGTAGAGTTATTTTTTGTTTGCATTGTGTCAAGTTATGTTCTCTCTCTGCATGTGTGTGTGTGTGTGTGTGTGTGTGTGTGTGTGTGTGTGAAATAGTAATGAACTGGAGGATTTGCAGTGCAATACACAGCCATCATTTTCTGCCTTTCTACCACTGGAGGCAGCAATGGCCCACACACTGACACTCCTCTTCTTCTTTCTCTCTCTCTCTCTCTTTCTCTCTCTCAAACACACACACACACACATACATGGACACACAGAAAACCATCCATCAAGTGTGTGAAAGATCCTTAAGGCCTTAACATTACTCTTGTTTGGTGTGATAGAGTGCTGGACAACTCTGTCTCTTTCTCTGTTTCATTCTCTCGTTCTCTTTCCGTCTGTCCCTCTTATATTCTCCTGTTCGACGCCTCTCTGTCTCTTAATCTTGCTTCCTTGTGTACTCTCACCCTAAATCTCCGTGGTCCCCCGCTCTTACTCACTCCTTACCTCTCCATCGGTCTTCACCGCCTTGCCCACTTTCTCCTCTCTCTCTTTCTTTTAATCCTTTTACTGTTTCACATACAGACACGCACACACACGCATGCACATTCACTCTGGAAGGTTGTAGTAATCAATCATAATGATTATGATTTGTATCGTCGCAGTAACATCAATGAGGCTTTTGAGGAACGGTGACATCATCCATCTACAGTATACATCACTGCTAATATGGTCTTCATTTAGCGTTCTTGAAGTGGGGAGAGAGAGAGAGACAGACAGAGAAAGAGACAAAAGCTCTATTCGGATGGGATTAGTTTCCCGCACGACGTCTGAGATATAATTACTAACAAAGGGTGACGCTGCTTTCATGTCCCCATTCAGATGTGATTACAGTCACTGTGGTTACTAACCAATGTTAACAGAAAACTTGTCACAGTTAAGTTTCTGACTTGACGTTAAGGTGAAGCTCCATCTGAGGCTTCTTGTGGTGACAGACACTCTACATTGATCCTTTTCTAACTATTTTCATCTCATAATGGGCTCCCAGCAGGCAGTGCAACTAGTAGGCAAACATTATTTACAGGATACATATTTTAATCAGTTGCCAACTTGTATGATATCCAGCCTACGGAAGCCCTGAGAGGCAAGTGAGGAAAAAAAAAATTGTAAGTGTGATGTAATTTTTTTTCTCTCTTGTGTTTATGACTTCATGATTTTGCCAGGATAATCTTTTTATGTCCCCTAATTTATTTATTTTTTTCATCTGTGAAAAGGGTGGGAAAAAAAGTTACAAAAAAAAAAAGTTTTTGACCGGTGAATGTTTTTTAAATTTTTTGTCAGCATAAGTGTTTGTTGTTGTAATACTCATTTTGGCCACAAGGGGCAGAAGTGCACCACTACCCCCGATGTTGTAAATAGGACTACAATCATTCATGTTTTCTTCCAGGTGAGTTTTAATTTCTCTATACACTCAAAACACAAGGTACGTGTATTGTGTTAACAAGTTATTTAACATTAATGTCATGTCGTTCTTTTGGATAGAAATGTATTTTAATCAGCGCTAATCTGCCTGAAAACATGAAAGCTTTTAATCCTTTTTAGAACTTGGGGTAGTGGTACACTTCAGCCTCTTGTGGCCTGAAATGAGTATTACAACAACAAACACTTCGGAAAATGATCCTGATTAAAAGAAGAAAAAAAAAACACCTGTCAGAACTTTTTTTTTCATCTGTTTCACAGATGGAAAAAAAAACAATAATGAAGGATCTTAGAAAGATTAACCTGGCAAAACCTAACAATTCTGATTTTTTTTTCACTTGCCTCTTAAGGCTTCCATAGTTTTCAGAGAATACATAAATGATATAGCTGAATTAGTCGATTAATCGAATAGTAGATTGACAGAAAATTAAATGGCAACTGTTTTGATAATCAAGTAATTGTTTTTGTATGCCAAACATCATCTAGTTCCAGCCTCTCAAATATGGGGTTTTGCTCCTTTAACTTTGTCTTATGTGATCATCTTTGAGAAATTGCGAATTGTGAGCATCTTTCACGATTTTCTTTGTCAATTATTGGAAAATATGTTTAGCAGATTAATCGTTAATGAAAACAATCATTAGTTGCAGCCCTAAATAAACATTAAAAATAGGGCTTACGGTATTTAATAGTGGTGAAAGCGTATTTATTAAAGGACATGGCTTTAATAAACAAATCTGTTTCATATCATGGTAAATTGAATAGGTGAGTCCCGATGGCAATAAATGAGTGCAATAGTAGGCAGTAACAGAAGGTAATTTGTCCTGTAATTTTTACCAAGAGAGACCATGCAAACCACAGACATGGCTGTATTAATAGCAGATGTATCCAGTGCTATTAACCAATTACCAAATATACCCTGAAGGAACAAGGGACAACTAAAACTAGAACAGAAAAAGCCCAACTCATTTTAACATTCAGATTTTGTTCTGTGTTTTTAGATCATTGTTTTTGAGAGACACTTGTACCAGTGAAGTTATTTATTTGAAAGAGAAGAAGAGGGAAAGAAGATGGAGGTATTAAAACCAGAAATGAGAGAAAGTGAGACAGTGTTGAAGAGGAAAGCAGGAGAACGAGCGACAGACAGAGGAGGAGGTGTGGGGAGAAAGTTAAGACAAGAAAAATGGACTTCTCCGTTAAGTTGTGATGGATGCTGCAGCAGTGCAACCTGGGATTGATTTGGGGATGGCTGTCTGTCAACAAGCCAACCAGAGAGAGGAAATAGGTAGCAGTGGAGTGAAGATTGATCACCATGGTAACGGGCGGTAGTAATGATCAGTAAGTGTTTGGGTAGCGGTGCTGCTCTCACCCGATGACAGGAAATATAGTGTTATCTGCCGAGGCTCACTGTTTGTGCCATCTCTGCCTTTTCCTTTGTGGCTGCAGAGATCATTTTCAGAACTATTCATTGGCATTTAGGGAAAAATAAAATGTTACGACCGTCATTCGGTGTGTCTTAAATTTTTCTGTCATCCTTTTTTGCAGTCAAGGACTGTAACTTTCTATATTTTTGCATTTATATCCTGCTGTTGATACTTTTTAAAAGCATATTTTTTATCATTTATCGTCTGTAACGCATTCTTGGTTTGATCACCGGATTCCATGCTGCTTTTGTTCCCTACACTGCGTAAAACTACATTGAGTTGAAATGCAGAAATCATAAAACAGTCTACTTAAATTTCAGCCCGCACATTTTATTTAAGGCGCTCCTCACTGGACGCTGACCTTGGAATTAGTTCAGTGGTTTTTGATCCTGCTCCTCGGGACTCAGGAGGGGGGACCCTGCTGGTTTTCATTCGAGTCAGTGAATCCAGAAATGAGTCACATGTGGGACAGCAGGTGAATGCGGTTAACCAGGTGGTTTGATAGGAACCCAACAGGGCTCTGGACCTGGAGGACCGGGACTGAAGAGACATGAATTAATTCATAAAAACTGTGTTTTTGTTACTTTGATCTATTTCACTCTGACAGGACCTGCAGAGCTGAGCACGACCGAAACCTGACAAGAGATTATCTTTATCTACTAGTTTGGCCTTCAGAGAGTATTACTCCTCTTTCTTTTATGTTGACATGCACACAGTATGCATAGACACACGTTATAATGTTAAGATCCCCAATTTACCATTTATACAAAGTAGGGCTGTCAAAGTTAACGCGATAATAACACATTAATGCAAATTTGTGTTAATACCACTAATTTCGCATTAACACAATTTGCAATTTTTATGTTGTAATGGGCTCAGATTAAAGCTAGAGTGATGATACTGGCATCATATGAAATTAGAAAACCTAAAGAATCCATTGGTACCAACCATGTCATACTAGCTTGTCACAAAGGAGGCTAAATAATGCTCCAAACTTAAAATTGTGGCGAGGAAAAACTGGCATGGCCATTTACAAAGGGGTCCCTTGACCTCTGACCTCAAGATATGTGAATGAAAATGGGTTCTATGGGTACCCACGAGTCTCCCCTTTACAGACATGACCACTTTATGATAATCGCATGCAGTTTGGGGCAAGTCATAGTCAAGTCAGTACACTGACACACTGACAGCTGTTGTTGCCTGTTGGGCTGCAGTTTGACATGTTATGATTCAAGCATATTTTTATGTTAAATGCAGTACCTGTGAGGGTTTCTGGACAATATTTATCGTTGTTCTTTGCTGTTAATTGATTTTCAATAATAAATATATACATATATTTGCATAAAGCAAGCATATTTATGTATTAAATACCTGACAAATCTCCGTTTAAGGTAAATTCTGACCAGATAAAAGATGTGTGATTATTTTGCGATTGATCCGGATTAACTATGGACAATCATGCGATTAAATGCGATTACATATTTTAATTGACAGCCGTAATACAAAGAAATATAATTAAAAACATTACCTGTTAAAGAACCTTACATTTCTGCTCTTCTATGAGTGCATTTGTGTATCGTTCAAATTAGGAAGTGGAATTTGTACAGATTTAAACTCTGGAATGACCCTCAACGAGCATATTCAGAGAATGAAGTGCTGTTTATATTTTTGAACTGATCAAATGGAACTACTCACTTTCATTTCATCTCCATTCTGTATCCATTTGTGTGTTTGTATTTTGCTGGAAGCCTGCTGGAGCTCTGAGTTACATCTTGTATAGTGAAAGAGAATTGAAACCATTTAAATTGGAGACAGAATATTGACAATATGTAAACCGCACAGAGGACAACATCTTTTTACGGGAAAGGAGAGCATTAAAAGACTCAAAATGGATCGACCACACTAGGCTCTCTGTTCCTCTTTTTCCTCTTTCCGCATTCTGCAAATTAACTTTTTTTCCCCCGCATTTCTTCTTGTCCTTAAATCTCTGTGTTTGTATCTCTTTGTTTTTTTCTCAGGTGCCACAATAAATCTTTTTCCATGTCTGTGTCTCTCTTTTATGTCTGATGTTATCTGAACCTACGTCAGGCTCGCCTCTCGTTATTTACAGCATTTATGTTAATGAATATGGATTTTTCTGCTGCCGTTGAGATTTCCCCGCTAACTTTTCTGGCTGTTTCAGCACAAAAAAAGACAAATCCTTGGGGTTTGGAGTGACGTCCTGGATGAAAGTGAGTTGTAAATGGGAGGCTGCATAAACATAAACCACTGACAATTTTAGAACATATTAAATCTGTAGACAATTCTTATGCATGAGAGTATGAAAAGGCACGCATTATGCACTGTGAACAATAACAGCAGTGTTGAGACAACATGAAAAAGGGACTTTGTTATTGTCATCTATAGTGGTTATTTGCATAAAAACACAATTCAAATGATTAGGTAATAAATTATTGTATTTTTATTGAAATATTTGCTTTGATTAAAACACATCTTAGCATTAGTAGTTGTAATTATATATTATAAGCTGCTATAAGAGCTGGTGTTAGTTTGTTAAACAGGTTATAATTCTCTCTCTATTATCTATTTGATATTGCTGTGAAAACAACTCCTTCAAACAACTGGATTCATTCAAGTTTCCCACCAAAAACTACATTTTACAAAAGTACATTTGAATGCATCATGACAGCGTTATAATTTACCATCGCCCAACACTCATTTTTACTGAGTAAGGCTTGAACCCATCATAACGTAACACAATGGAACCTCCGTTAACGGGGTGCTATTTAGCTCCATGCTGTTGGCGACGAGCTGGTCACTGTGGGAAGCCAAAATCGTGATCGCGATTAATATTCGATTAATTGTGCAGCCCTAACATGAAATATGAGCAGTATGTGTAAAATAAGTGAAAATTATGATGTGAGGTAATGCAAAATGGGAACACTGTAGAAAAGAGAAATCTAAAAGTAAAGCCAGCGAGTAAGTTATGACATTTTTCATGCATCAGTAAAACTAAGAATACAAAATGCATACATTAACAAATCTAACAAATCTATTTTATTAAATATTTTCCTGTGTGTTCATCAAGGAGGTCAAAGATCAGCAGTGAGTGCTCGATAAGAAGCAGATAAACAGATAGATGGCAGCGCAGGGAGGAGGAATATTTCCCCTGGATTTAAAACAGTAGAGGGAATCATGTGTCTAGGAATAATAATAACTCTGTGTGTGTGTGTGTGTGTGTGTGCTTTTAAGAAGAAAGTGAGCTGGCATGCTACCTTGTCTACCGCACCGACCCGCCCATCAAGGAGAGCTCTGTGGAAAATCCATCTGGATCATACGCACACCTAATGACGTCACACACACACACACACACTCTGTGCAGAACCGTTTTATTTTTGTTTCTAAATTGGAAGTAAAAGTTACACAGACTAAACTCACTGAACCAAGAGGGAGGAAGGGAGGGAGGGAGGAAGGGAGGGAGAGAAGATGAGAAAATGAGACGGAGAGACAAAGATAAAAATGAAACACGTAGAGAAAGACAGATGACAGAAGTCGAAGACGACAGAAAGGCTCGTGTGTCTCACATTTGCACACACCACACCTAATCAGTCTGTGTATGACCACCCCTATCCCTTTTCCCCTCATACATAAATATCAAACTATGTTACGCAGGTACAACTAATCCCCTATGTGAGTGTGTGTGAGACTGGAGTGTGGAGTGTGTGTGTGTGTGTGTGTGTGTGTGGGGTGGGGGATCTGGCACTGCATGGTAGTCATTTCCCTTCTAGACTCAACATCATACAGATACACACACACTCACACACACGGCAAGCGTTGGAATATCATTACGGTAAGAGCTGTAGTGAGCAGGCCCCTGACACAAGCGGCCCTTTGTTCGATTGCAGACACACACACACACACACACACACACACACACACACATAGCAGACCCAGACTCAGGCCTTCCATATCGCCAATATAATTACAGCTATTACATCTGACTCAAATATAACTTTACATCTCGGCCTCTCTCTCTCTCTCTCTCTCTCTCTCTCTCTCTCTTTCTCTCTCCGTCTGCGTCTTACTCCATCTCCCCTCTTTTTTCCTCTCTCCCTCTGTCTCTCTTTCTTACTGTTGAGTACCCATGTTGGAGCCATGTAGAACTGTGTGTGTATGTGTGTGTGTGTGTGTGTGTGTGTGTGTGTGGTGGCATAATGCTATATAAACATTACCTCAACTAACGAGCGGTAACTGGTCTGGCCCAAATGTTGTGTATGTGTGTGTGTGCGTGGTTTAACTTAATGACCTGTACAGTCAGTTTTTTGTTCAGAGGGCTTTTACTGTGAAACGAGGGAAAAAATCTCCATCTCTCTCTCTCTCTCTCTCTCTCTCTCCCTCTCCCTCTTGAATGATGGTGAATGGATGAAAGATAGGTGGATAAAAGAAGGGAGGAAGTATTAGTATGGATGGATGGACAGTAAATTTCCGTAACTTTCATGAAGCTCAACTTTTACTTTTCATTTCATACTTTCAACTCTTACAGTATCTTTCTTTTTAACTTTGCATTAGTCGACGAACAGAAAAGGTATCTGCTACAATTTTGATAATCAATTCATTTTAGTAATTCATCAAGCCAAAAGGTCCTCTCAAAACTGAACGTTTGCTGCTTTTGTCTGTTTTATTGTTGGGTTTTGGACTCTCAGTTGAATAAAACAAGCAATTAGAATATGTCACCTTGATCTCTGAGACATTGGCATTTTTTTCTTAATTATTTTGGACATTTTATTCATCAAACAATTATTCCATTAACCCCGGTATTGTGCATATACAGTATATTTGTGTGTCCTTGCATTATTCCCTTTTCACTGGCTCCAGCCTCTCAAAAGTCAGCACTGTCTGTTTTATCTCTTCATGGATTAAATACTTTATTGTTGGGTTTTGGACTCTCAGTTGAATAAAACAAGCAATTTGAATATGTCACCTTGAACTCCACCTTTTTACTATTGTTTTCACTAAACAATTAATCCATTAACCTTCCTATTGTATAAAGATATTTGTGTCTGTTTGCATTTTCCCTTTTCACCATTAAAGAAAGCTCTTGAAGTCTTAAAGAATGGTGAACTTGTGTATAGTTTCAGAAGTCCAATTAAATATTTATGCATCTAAAAAAAATGAGAAAATCTCACTTCTGTCGATATTTAAACGCCATACAAATACGACTTTTAAACCTTTTTGTGTTTCACATTTCCAGGAGTCGTCAATATTTAATAACTTTAGTGTTAATTAAGGCCGTTCAAGGCTTTAAAACTCTATTGGTCTGGGCAATGTAAAAACTGGAAAAATTTGAAAATAAAAGTTTCCATTAGTAACTTTATTTATTCAGGAACTACCATTAAGAGACCTGAGAGCAAAAAACAGTTGCAGTCAGACACCCACATACAAGAAACAACAAATATAAAATCAGACAACCAACAGCAACAAATAGAATCATTAAAAGCAATTACAGGAGTCATAAAAAACGTCAGACGCTGAGGCTTTAAATTTCCAAAGGGAATAAAATAATCTAGTTATTTTTACAGCGTGTGTCACGGCGCCTGTTTTGAAGCCAGCATGACACCATTAACCACCATTAGTCAGCAGCACATATAGTCAACCCACGTTCAGCTGCGCGGAACTGACCAGCGGAGAGGTGGAAGGTTTCATCCCGGACACCTTGCAGGACGACGAGTGCAACAGTTTTTAGTACGACCTTGACAACACCGGACACCTTTTGTTGCCTCTGCTCCTCTGAGGGGTCAAGCGTGGCGCCAACAGGTTCAGAGTTCAGTCTGCACTGTCACCAGAACCAGTTAAAGCACATTTAAAGGACTGTAACGCAAGCTGCACACTGGGGACTGAGACTAACAGCAGCAGCCGTGTGTCCCCGCCTCGCTGCTTGTACTTAAAAAGAAACGTATGTCTTGGCTGCAGCCCACCTAAATCCTTGATATTTAAACATCTCCCAGGCCTTCTCAAAAGCCATTTAGGCATCAAAAGAAGGGGAAGGGATTAAACTGTAGCAGTGTAACAA
Source organism: Sebastiscus albofasciatus (assembly GCA_916701655.1). NCBI lineage: Eukaryota > Metazoa > Chordata > Actinopteri > Perciformes > Sebastidae > Sebastiscus > Sebastiscus albofasciatus. The sequence goes on along the minus strand of CAKAOI010029738.1, from coordinate 29,690 downwards.
GCCCAAAGTCAAGACTTCACTCATTTTCATTCTCCGGAGACAGTTAGCCAACTAGTAGCCATGACATCTGATGGTTTCTCCCAGACCGCCACACATATGTCTGTTGTTACGTCAAATGTTATTGGCCTGTTGTCTGCAACATGATCGACAGTTTAAGTTATTCCGTAATCTTTCTCTTTATGCTAAGTTTTCCGTGGCTACGAGGCCAGTGAGTTTCTACTTTGACGGCAGACTGTGTGTGTGTGTGTGTGTGTGTGTGTGTGTGTTTGTTTGTCACAAATTAGTGGCTTGAGAGTAAAGGCCTTTCTGTAGGAGAGTGTGGGTGGTGGGTCGTAATGGAAAACAGTCATCTGCCATCACATACGATGCACCAGCACACACAGATGTAAATGTATGTACAGTTTGGACATTGTTCATGAATATGTATTGATACTGTATTAAGTGTTTGCTGATAAAAGTGCCAAATGCCTCTTCAGTTGTTGATTTCATGAGAGCAGATTGAGAAAGACATTTGACAACAAGTCATGGGTGAAAACTTGAGTTGTTGCGGGAAAGCCTCCACTGTTCAACGTCAGTGTTTTTTGTTTTGCTTGAAATATATTTTTGCCTTGAGCACAATGTTTGCGTACAGTTTTAATGAGAAGCTGAAAATGTCATATTGTGGGTGATTTTTACAAAGGCGTATTAGGACAATTATAGGTTAAAAAAATAAATAATAATAATAATAACAGAGCCGGGGGAGGGGTGTAATATTCCAAGAAAAAAATCTGAATTTCTGAGATTCAAGTTGTAAATTTAAGAAGAAAAACTTATGATATTCTAAGAGATTAAAGTGTTAAATTTACAAGAAAAAACTCACAAATATTCTAGAAAAAACTACATTGATCTCTGAGATTATAAAGTCATACATTTACGTGGAATTACCTCGGGAATAAAAAAGTTGAAGTAGTGTTATTATGGTAAGGATGGCCTCCTGAAAGATACATATGCACATTTTCTTTCTGTTATTTTATAAACATAATGCTGACATCGTTATGCATTGTATTTTATCCTCATGTTTGACCTGTACATTTTATTTTGCCAATGGGTTATCAGATAAATCCTTTTCTGATTGTTGTTTCCAATGTCTTCTCTGACGGATGGGCTCTGAGCGAGACAAAGGTCCTGAAAGATACATATAAATGTTTTCTTGTATATCATGTTCTTTTATGAACATAAGTAAATACTAATGTTGTAGAAGTTACATTAAAGTAGAGACAAACCACTTCTATCTTAAATTATGCAAAGGCGTGTGTCTTTTATTTCAGCACAGCTAAAACCAACCGTTGGGAAGACGTTACTTTGAACACACTGAGTTTACACACTGATACTTTTAAAGGACGGTGCCCAACTGTCACTGTGTCAGTGTGAAGGGAAAACAACACAGAAAAAGTAACATAACTGCTTGTGTTGAACCAGAGATTACGGTGAATTATGTCCTGAGGGTTTGCTGAAGAGAGGGACGTCTGGACTACCCTGCTTAGCATGCTGCTCCTCCGACCCGGCCCTGCATAAACGGATGAGAACGGAGGGATGGATGTCCTTAGAGTAGAGAATATCTAAGTTTTTTCTCAGAAACTCAGCACTTTAATCTCAGAGAACAAATGAGATTTTTATTGTAAATTTACGACTTTATAGTTTTTTTCTCGGCATATTACCCCCTTCCCCTGGCTCCATAATTATTTTTTTTTTACCTTCAGTGGCCCTAATACACCGTCGTGGATTTGTGCTTGCATGTTTTTTGCTGAATTATTCCAATCTTCAAAACATGTCTCTCCTGACCACATTTCCTTTCATTGCCATGTCTATTCATGAGTTGTCGATTGGTATTTTAAAGCTGGTTTTGAAAACATTTTAGCTCCACAGTCAGTATTGACTAAAAACTGTATCTCATTGCAGGAATGTATTTGTTCCCATCGTACTCTTTCTGTTGTGTCATAATCGTTTTATTGAAGTCCGGTAAATTGTCTCCAGAGCTTATGTTGCTCAAAGCTAAATATTTTAACAAATTAAGAACACACACACACGCCGATTCAATGCAGAGTGACAACTGCGATAAATTATTTTTATTAGCAACAGGTGTGTGTGTGTGTGTGTGTGTGTGTGTGTGTGTAGTCGGTGCAGGGCTTGTCACTGAATTTAAATTAGCAATATGCTGTGTGCACACTGACAGATATAAAAAATAAAAGGTCATATTTGGATAATATAAGAAATAACTGATTATATTAACAGAGAAGGACTCATTTTCTGTCTCTCACAACTATATCTTTTACTTCTGTTTCTTTCTTCCATCTTGCTAAACCTTTTCTTTGCTTCTCCTCATTTTTCTCTTCCAATTTTCTCCCCTCACCCTTATTAAAGAGGTGATTTTGCAATTTAGTGGAGGTGGATTAGTTCTTTGTGTTTTACCAACTTCCAACTTCAGACTGTTCATTGCTCTTCATCAGAGCAGATTAACAATGGCCTGGCTCAAATATGATATAACATTTTTTCATAAACAATACAAAAAAATGAATAATCTTTTAATAATAAATTTCATTGCACTCTGTTGCCCTCTCTCTTTTATCACTCTCCTTTTTGTCTTTTTCCACTAATTTCTCTCTTCTCCGAGGCTCACTGTTTCTATATGTTGTTCATCTTTTTATTGTGATGAAAAACTATTAATTTTATCAAAACAAAGCCCCATGTCAGGCTTTTCTTGATGCCAAAAAACTACCAGACAACTAAAACAGGAGTCACCGCTACAGTAATACACCGAGTGATTAACACATTACTAAAATGCAAACACACACAATCTGCACTGATGCATGTCTAAGCATTTATTTAAAATGCCAATTCTGCTTTTAATCTCTTCCCCTCCTCCTTTCCTTTTGTAAAACAAGATTTCCTGCCTTGCTTATTCTGTTTGACTCTTTCCTTTCACTTTTTCCTTTTAATCTTTTAATGCGTCCATGTATTTCCAGTTTTTTTTTTTTTTTTTTGTATCCGAAATTTCTGTGATTTCTTTCTGTCATTCTTTCTTGTATTATTTATCCAGGGTGGGTGATGACAGTTGTAATTATTCTGTGTTGCATAAGCACACACACAACTTTCACTACCACTCATGCATCAATAAAACACTGTATCACATAGCCGGACAAACTAATATGTTTATTAAAATCCTGCGCTCTCATTAGATCGATTTTAATTGCCACATGTCAAGGAACTGAGACACCTCTGGGTCATCTTTGTTGTTAATTTGCTCTACGTCCCGACTTGGAAACCAAGCTCTCTATTCCCATAATTTATGACTGGCCGGTGTGTACTTTAAAACTCACTAAATTAGAAAAATGAGTTGCAAATGAGGGTGAACTAGTTAAGCATACCACACGCAGACGGAGTTTCTCAGCGGGAGTCCAACACGCGGTCTGCATATTCAGAAAGCCACACAGCTGGAGGGCCGTTTACACCAACCAAATCTGCCTGGTTCAATTTTTGTGTTAGCAAATAGGTACAAGGTAGCCTAATTGGTCAAGTAATTGGTACATAAATACCTATTTGATAGAAAAGCCAGTTTGTATTATACAGAGAGCCTGGATGCCTATAAAACTCTTGATGTATGTAATTCTATTTTCTGTGCTAAAAGGGATGTTTAGCTCTTGAAATATTGAACATCTTCCTCTTTTTTTCCACACTGAAATGGCTCTTACCATATGTTACTGTAGATGGGAGCATCTATCAGAATGAATTTTAATTTGATTGATGAAAAGGAAGAGCAAAGCAAGATTTATAGTCGTTTTTGAGAGGTGATAGAAGTTTAGAGTAAACTTTTCCATGAGAGGTATCACCATTCAACTCGATCTCATGGGAAGGCGTATGAATGACACATTACAAGCATATTCTGCGTGTCATGAGGATGCATTTTAGGCTTTTCACGTGTCATTTGTACGCCACGCAAAAAAAAACTACGGTAACGTCCGCAGTAGGGTTTAGGCAAGAAAACCACTTAGTTAGGTTTAGGCAACAAAATTACTTAGTTAGGTTTAGGCAACAGAACCACTTAGTTAAGTTTAGGCAACAAAACCACTTAGTTAGATTTAGGTAACAAAACCACTAAGTTTGGTTTAGGTAACAAAACCACTTAGTTAGGTTTAGGTAACAAAACCAATAGTTAGGTTTAGATGACAAAACTACTTAGTTAGGTTTAGGTAACAAAACCACTTAGTTAGATTTAGGTAACAAAACTACTAAGTTCGGTTTAGGTAACAAAACCACCTAGTTAGGTTTAGGCAACAAAACTACTTGGTTAAGTTTGGGCAACAAAACCACTTAGTTACGGATAGCACGTCAGAAACATCTACTACACATGACAAACATCACTAACGTAACTTGCAAAACAAAACAAAACACCGGTCTCAAACACCGATCTCCTGGTTTAAAGTCCTGTTTTTATTGGATACACCCACCATCCTTCTCGCTTTTAGTTCTACGTCACTTGCTCTGAACGTAGCATATTTACGTGGATGTGTTTACATTGGACTCAGTACTGACTACATGGTGCACAACTGACACGGCAAAAGCAAGAACGGCGTTCTTATTGCTCTTATTGCTAAATGACTTGCGAATTACATGTCATTCGTTCCAAGTGTTTTTGTGGCTGAGCCAAGTAAGCTAAGCACAGACAAAGACCTAATTTATTTAAGAAATAAGTCATTCAGTTATTCACTGAATTAATAAATAAATCAGCTTGCACTAAACGCAGTGAGTAAGGCCTGTGGACACTGCAAAATCAAAAATAAAAGGCCAATATGTTTTTTTGCAGTAAAAGCACCGTGGTTTTTATATGACATCTGTGAACATGTGTGGTCACAGCTTCCTGTTTTATTTTGCTTTTATAACTTTACGATTCAGGAAACCTAAACAGTAGTGCTGTTTGCTTTGCAAGGCCTATGAAATTCAATACGTTTTCATTGGATTTGAGGCTTTTCCTGTACTTACAATGTGTTGACGCCAACAACAAAATATTGCAGGCCCTTGTAAGAAGTGTAGAAAAAATATCATTTTGGAAAACATCTGAATGAAGTCCTTGAGGAACTAATTTGCAGTCAGCTGAACAAAGATATATGATAATGTTTGTTTACTGGGTGTGTTAGCGTGTGCATATTTGTGTGAGTGTGCATCTCTGCAGGGAGCGCTGTTTAACACACACACCATCTGGACTTCTTCAAACACGGCATCAATCTGAGTTCCTGAACATCAGTGTATGTGTGTGTGTGTGTGTGTGTGTGCATGCGATTGCTTGATTGGATTTTTGCATACATATGTGTGCATGTTCACATGCACCATCATGCTTGTGTATGGTTACTTGCTGTAAACCTGCATGCTTTACTGTTAGTTTCTTTTGTTAGACACTTTCAAGGAATTTGTTTGCATGTGTGTGAGCAACCCGGTGTCACACCCAAGTGTATAATAGAGACGCCGGTCCACCGGAGGACAGTGTGTCAGTGTCTTCTTTTGCCCATGGATGTATGAAGAGATCTGGACACAGCGTTCCAGGCGGGGCCCCGTTCATTCCTATGAGAGTTGCTCAGTGGTGCATGAAGCAAAAACTGCTTGACTTCCGAGTGATAAAGTACCCAGATCATCTGTGGATCTTTCACATCCATTGGGCTCATGGGCAGGCAGAGTAGTGTTTCCTTTAACTCCGCCTCCCAGCCCTCGGTCCAGCCTCGTCTGGTTCTCATTCACATGGACGGAGGAAGGAAAATAACTCTGGATTCTGCTATTTGTGCATTTTACAACTTTTAGGAGCTAATGATTTAAATAAGGGCTATTCAAGGGTTTATACTGGGAAATTGATTTACAAAAAAAAAATATCCGCTAAGTTACAGACATCTCTTTCCCAATGTAAGTCTATGAGGAAAAGTCTTTTTCGGCCCAATGGCATCACTTGACGGACACAGAAGTTGTAGTACCACCGTTTGGCCACTATGTAAAATTTGCTTCAAAGCCCGGTGCACTTTCTGGGAGCTTGGTTTTTCCTCATCGAGATGTGAATATTACACTTGTGTATGAAGGTGCAGTAACCTACCAGCAGGGGGCAACGAAACCACTTATCATCATCATCATCATTACACACCTTTGCCTTGCGCATTATCGTGTCATTCACACACCTTTTCATGCGACCAAGCTGGTGTGAGTTACCTCTTTTGTCACAAACCGTAAACAGTTCTTAATCAAACGTAAAGCTGTAGTGCATTGAATTGCAGCAAATAAAAAAAAGTTATTTTTATAAAACGGTCACTATATCCTGACAGTAGTGCATGAGACAGGAAATCTGAAAAAAAATCATGTGTCTCTGTGTCCTCCGGTGCTCCTAATGGCATCTGCAAGATTTCACAGACCAGAGAAAAACAACCAATCAGAGCCGAGCTGGAGCCTTGCCATCTCTGAGCAGCTGTCAATCACTCGTGAACTCCGATCAAACGGTCAAACCGGGGAGCTCTGATCAAATATGATTCAATATTCTGTTACTGTAATTCCTCAAATGTTTTCAGAAACATCTTGTAGTGTACCGTTTAGCAAGCACCGCCCACCAGCCGGAGCACAGCCAATAGGAACTCTCTCTCTCTCTCTGAAATGCCCTGTGATTGGCCAAAGTCTCCCATCACAGACTAGATTTTTTAAAGCCTGAAAACAGAGCCATAAGGCGGTGCAGAAGTCTATTTTTCTCTCAAAACACTTGAATTACAATATGCTGAAAGGTTATTATGGAATTATTTTCCCAATGATGCCAAAAATATTCTGCCTACTGCCGGTTTAACTCGATATATAATGACATATTATATATGACATATTTGTGGAAATATGCAAATGTGTCAAGTCATCAGTTACAAATTGAACAGCTTGATGGCACATTTTAGTTTAATATAAAACTTGTGCATTATTAATGATTAAACTAACATCCTACAAACTCACAGTGTGTGAAGCGTTGCTGGCTGAATTGGGGTATTTTTACCAGGTTATTTATACCCTGATTGCAGACCTCTTAATCACTGCCCACATCTCTGATTTTTTCAGTTATTAAATAAAAATAATCACTGTAGGTTATTTGGGAATGTGGTGAAAAATTGTACCCGACTGTTTGCCAAATTGTGTCTGGTAGGACCACAGACAAACAGGAGCATGATACTTTAGTGTAAACTCACTTTAGGGCCGATTTACTGTAATCTACTTTAGATTAGATTGTAGACGGAGGGTTATGTGGGCATTGTCTCCAGCTGTTGCCCACATCAACAGTCTGCAGCAATTAATATGTATTAGTGTTCTTTCCATTTGCACTAATTACATTTTTTAACCTACTTCCTAACCTACATTACCTCATTGTTATTGCTGTTGGGCTCTCTGACGTTATTGATAATGCACATTATGCCACTCTCACTTGTGCTGCCACAGCAGGTAATCAAATCTCCCATTTCCATTTTCCCATTGCATTTCTACTTATTATTGCGGAGCTACACCCATTACACCGTTCACATCCATCCATTCAGTTGTCAGAGCGAGACCGTTTGCCCGGTGATTCAGTCTCTCTTCCTGGAGAGTCAGGTATTACTATACAGAGTCGGGGCCAGTGCAAGTTGAGATTCACCTTTGGACTCTATAAATAGTCACTAAGTCAGTTACCCAGTCAATCAACTAGGCTGTAAGCCAGCTAGTCAGCCATCAAATTATGCATCCAGTCAATCAGTCATCCAGCCAAGTGGCCAGTCAGCCGGAGAAACAACCAGCCAAACATGTTTGCCAGCGAGCCAAACAGTGAATTACCCATTCAGCCCACCAGCCAAACAAACAGCCAGCTAGTCAGTCAGACAGACAGACAGACACAAGTGTAATTAGTGATAAGTGATTAGGATGTTCTAGTCATTTAGGATGAACAGCTGCAATTAGGGCATCTCTCTGTTTCTCCCACTCCCCGTTGTTCAATACTTTCTGCTCTCCAGTTACAGTTGTGTGTGTACGCGTGTGTGTGGCCAGACACACAGACACACACACACATCGCAAACACAAACATTAGGATTCTGCTCTTTGCTGCACTTAGAGAAACTTCCATTGAGAATCCATTAGCAGCCTAAAAGCACTCAGACTAATTATGAATATAAATTCACTGATGTTCTCAGATGCAGTGTTCATATACACAAAAAGTTGTTTTTATAAAAGAAAATCTTTCACTTTTTGAGTTAATGCAACGCTCTTTAATGACTGTATATGAAAGTGAAGTTTTACATCTAAATACGTAAATACATAAAAAGGTTTTCTCAGAGTGTTTATAAAGCCGTTCGGTTTGTTTAATTAATCTAGCCATTGATTTCGTAATGTTTTCAAGTTGTTGCATTCTTCTGGACTTTGAATTGTTACTCTCTAGGAAAAGAATTTCATGTTTACGATTTAATATCTATAAAGAGCAACATAACACCCTGTTTTAGCTGGAAAACGCCCTTTTCACAAGTTAAAAAAAAAGGCATTCAAAGTGTTGGGTGTGGTGAGCATGTCATTTACTAACTCAAAAAGTGGACGTTTTGAAAAATTATAATTTGATGCTTACTGATTTTACTGGGGCGTTTACCAACTATTTAACCACTTACCAATCCACCCTCTTTTTTTTAGAGGGATAGAGGTTGTTTTCTTGTAGCAGCAGCACCTCTTTTCACTCTCTGACTGAAACACTCTGTTTGAGCTCCTCCCACAGTCTGCTCTGATTGGTCAGCTGGCCAACTCTGTTGTGATTGATCAACTGAATCAAACTCTTCAGACTCCGCTCCACTCTAACTTGCTTTGTTTGAGGGTGTCTCAGACTAGCCGCGAGGAAGGTGTTATGTAAATGTGTTACTTGGTGACATCACCACGTTACGGAAGAAAAGGCGGGACTTCAAGTAAGGCATTTCAGGAGCAGTGTTTCTGTGGAGGAGAGTAACTCCCTTTGGCGTGGACTTTGGGCTTTGTAACTTTGCAGACTTTTTACATGCACAAAAAAACTTAATAACACACTAAAGGAAAGGGGGAAAAAGCACAAAAGCATAATAGGTCCTCTTTAAGAGAGACTAGAAACTTTAGGAGCAAAACAGAAAAAAGCTATTTCCTATTTTGACAACACAAACACATAATTTATTCAGTCAGTAGAGTATATACAGTGTATTCACGGGACAAGATAGCAAGCACATTGATAGCTGCTGCATTTATTTTACTTGATTATGATTTGTGTCATATCAATAAACCACCTATATAATGTAAAGTGAGGTATAGCACTCAGCTGTTTTCATCTCCAGAATTTTTACATATTTGAAGCCTCGCCCTTTTTCTAGTTGTCTCTCTCCTCATGCCTCTATTCTCCAATCATGCCTTTCTTTCTGTGAACCTCTTAACCCCCCAGAGAAAGGGGGAAAGGCTGGAATATTGGGTTTCCGCTGCTAATGGGACACGTTCACAAAGGGCCATCAGAAAATAGCTTTTTTTTTTTCCATTTTTATTGGTGCCTCGTGGAAGTCTTCAATTTCCTCCACCCCCCCCCCCACATCTCCATTATCTTTTTAATCGGGTACAATCTGGTGACCCCAAAGGAGGAAGTATAGCTTGAGGATTTTGACTTCATCATTCACATGTTCTAGTAGTAAAGATATTTAATTAATGAAAAACAGTTAGCCACAACAGGTAGGTGTCTTTATTTTTGCAGAAAATGGCAGAAGTTTTGAATTATTCAGTACTTTTCCTACAATTGTAAATATTTGACACCTACAGTTCATAATTCATTATCTCTTAAATGTACAACAGGCACTCTATTTTTTATTCAATTGCTCTATCCTCCAAGCTCTCAAGTTCCCCACTGGAAAAAATATGACGTAAACACTTCATCGAAATGATGTATCGCTAATTTAGGACCAGAGTTTTTGAGTTGCCTTGTAATGTAACCATAAGAGTTAACCTCTAGGTTATAGGGTTGAGTCACGATTTGTAAAGGAGGAGACATTCTGCCCATTTATTGAAACAGTCTCAGCCCAGAAACGGTTCTGGTCTGAGGGATGTTGCCATATTTACCAACCCTCCACACAGTGGTGAGGACAAACGTGCTTTTTTGTCTAGACATGATAGAGTAAAGACTCTGTGTGGTCACGGGAAATCAAAACTGAGTCAACAGACGCAGCAGATTTGTGCCAGACACAGATGTAATGAGATCAAAATGTTCCTTCATGAAAAGACGTTAATTATTACTGTTTACAGAAGACAGACGGAAAGATACGAGACAAGAGGACATGTGACGAAAGTCCTGATGCAAATGTGTCACATGCACATGGTCTGATCTTTAAACCAGCAGGCCACAAAGCTTTTATATCCACTCTTGTTCTCTCTCTCTCTCTCTCTCTCTCTCTCTTTCTCTCAGTAACTATATTACGGCAATAACAAGATAATGTTGTTATGTTACAGAATGAATAAAGTCATCTTTACTCAGACCTCCTCTGTGTCTGCTGATAAAGAGGACGGATCCAATATCTGCGCTTTACACTGACACACACACAGACAGACAAACATTCATTTAATAGAGAAAATCCAATATGATAACTGAAGCTGTCAGAGGTATCAAGAGGCAGAGTACGGTTTCCTGGCACAACTTCACCACACTTCAGAGGTGCATGGAGAAGGGAGAAAGTCTGAAAAGGTCAAAACTCTGAAGACAACCAATCATATACATATACATACATATTAGCCAATGGGGCACCCGCACATAGATAGGATGGGTGATGGATGAGGGCACAAAAAAGTGTTGTCCAAACATAACCACGGACATTCATCATGCTTTATTGCCAGGAGCAACTACTGTAGAGAAAATAAATAAAATATGTTGACACTGAAGAGCTGCCCTTTTTTGCTTCAGCAAGCGTTATACTGTATACGAACATATTTTTTTGGGTGAAAGTATTAGCTTATATATATTAGGGCTGTGTATGTATTGGCAAGAATCTGGTGTTGTGATACATATGATAGAGGGGTTACTATTCAATATATATATTGCGATTTCTTTTAAAAATAGCATAAAGAACACACCACCATATGCATAAAATCTACTTTTTTATGCAATCTGAACAGTGGGAACTGTATTTATTTGTATTGGATTTGTATTTATCACAATCCCTGTAACATCCAACATCATAGCACTACTTTTTTGCAGTCTGAGTCCACTGTTTGCCATGAATTTTTGCATGTAAACTAGTAATTCAAAATCGATCAGTGCTTTTGAGAATCAATACAGTATCACAAAACATAATATTGCAAAACTCAAGTGTATCAAAATTTTCTTACACCCCTAATATATACTATACCTTTGCAGTTCATATACCTTTGTGCATGTAGCACATTTGCACAATAATATATACCTTTTGTGTGTGTCTGTCACCTGTAGGTCGATGAGAGGCCAAAAGCGTCAGTATATCAACTAAAATATCAGGCATGAACAACCATGCTCGACATAAATCCTCGTTATTGTCACTGTATATTAATATTATAATTCTTATGTAAAGGAAGAACGAACAGAGAAGCAGTCATTATGCTCGAGAGAGAGAGAGAGAGAAAGAGAGAGAGAGAGGAGGAGAAGGAAACAGAGAGGGGGGGGGAGAATAGAAAATGCAAAGTCATAATTGGGCTATAAAGAATATTGTTAGCAGCAAATGGTCCACGTAATGTGATGACTCAGCAGTTCTTGGATCCTCTCATGAGCCAGCAGTTCTGTGATGACTGATGTCACTCATGGATGGACACACAGGACTAAAGGTCAGAGCAGAACCGACTCTGAGATTTTGGCTGGGCTACTTCAAAAAGCAAAGTTTGCACAGGTTGCACTCTCACTTCTGTGTTGATTGAAAACATTATGCGTAACATGACGACCACCGTTATTTCTAGTCGTGGTGGGAGTCTAGAGGAGTTCCCATCCCTTTTAGAAGAAGTTTTGCTTGCGGTTCACACAGGCAGATGGACAAACTCTCCTCTGAGTTTAAAGAGTTTATTTACTCCCGCACAACTGCAACTAATTTAATAGGTTACAGGAAGAGCGCAGGATAAACAATTGTTGTAGATGTTCAGATTTCACCTTGTCACCAGATCTCAAGAAGTTACTCTTTATTTATTTTTTCTTTATTTCTGGTTGAGCAAAACCAGAAGCCGAATGCGAAATGCATCATTCGCTCCCAAAAGCTCTCATCTTATACAGGAAAAAAAGAAAAGCTTCTAGAGATCTGGTGTGTGGTGGCATCTGAACTTCATCATTGAGTTTGTTTATTCCAAGTTGGTGTCCCACGTTTTATCCCTAACATCACTACCTTCTTTGGGGCGAAGCTGGTGGCGACCGAGTGTTCCTTCTTATTTCAATTAAGTTTGAAAGCTTGAGCCTTTTTCTTCTCTTTTCCAGTTTGGCCTGACTTGCTCTACACTACTGAGTGGATCCAATATTCAGTTTTTAAAATAGATTGTCATTAAGGCTGTTAAAGGTAACGCAATAATAATGCAAGAGTGATGATACTGGCATCATATGAAACTAGAAAACCTAAGGAATTGATTGGTACCATGTCATACTAGCTTGTCACGAAGGAGGTTAAATAACGCTCCAAACTTAGGCTAAATTTTGGCGAGGGAAAACTGGCATGGCCATTTTCAAAGGTGTCCCTTGACCTCTGACCTCAAGATATGTGAAAATGGTTTTCTATGGGTACCCACAAGTCTCCCCTTTACAGACATGCCCACTTTATGATAATCACATGCAGTTTGGGGCAAGTCATAGTCAAGTCAGCACACTGACACACTGACAGCTATTGTTGCCTGTTGGGCTGCAGTTTGCCATGCTATGATTGAAGGATATTTTTTATGCTAAATGCAGTACCTGTGAGGGTTTCTGAACAATATTTGTCATTGTTTTGTGTTATTAATTGATTTCCAATAATAAACATATACATACATTTGCATAAAGCAGCATGTTTGTCCACTCCCATGTTGATAAGAGTATTAAATACTTGACAAATTTCCCTTTAAGGTACATTTTGAACAGATAAAAAATGTGTGAACATTTGAATTGATTGACAGCCCTAATCGTCAATCAATACAAAGTTTGTGTTAGTATATGATTGTGGTGTTTTATGGTGTAAACTATCTTAGCCTAACTTAATAATTTGCATGGAAATGACTCAGAAATTAGACGTCATTCTCAATAAAATAAAGGGAGAAATCAGATTTCAACAGATGAAGAAGGCGCATCGAGCTTGCTGTGTTGTTTACCTGCTCCCTGATCAGTTGGATTGTTGATTAATGTGGGTGAGAGAGAATCGATCCATACAGGTCAGGGAAAGGTGTGAATGAAAGCTTGTGAAGAAGATAAAACTTTTACCTCTCTCCTACAGTCATAAATTAATCTATGTGTTGGTGTTAGTCATCTAAACAGTTATTGTTATAGCTAAACTGCAGAAGTTTTGGCGTTACTCAATAGTCAAACAAACCTAAGCAGTGTATACAATTACGTGAAAGAATTCAATATGTGCTGAAAGTTTTAGTGCGAAGGCTGACTGAGTACAGCCCAACCTGACCTGCCTCCTGCACATGAATCATTTATGAGGCGACACAAGACCGTCGGGACTCTTTATGGTCTAATGCAGACCTGGCCGGCCTCCCCACAAGCCCCTTAAGTTGGGAATCTTGTCCCTCACCATATTGGGTTTGATGTCACAACTCCATCTGGATCCATTTTTTTAAGGCAGCCATTTTGTTTCCCTCTTGGCAAACATTTCACCCATTTTATTTGGATACAGGAGAGAATTCAGCCCATATGAGCTTGAATCCCGATCCCGAGGGATCGTGATTAGGACGCCGACATGCTGGTAATTACAGTACGGTAGAGAGTTGAAACATTCCATTGAACTCACCAGGTGATCAGTCATTATGTTACCGCACTTATCTGTGTAATGTTTTTGGGAGGAATCATTCAGACTTTGCTACAGGTGAAATCTAATATGCACTGCTGTGCTTGTTTTGTTCTGCACCAACTTCACCGCTCATATTGATTGTCCATCTCCTCACTTTTTTTCCTCTACCTTTTTTCTCTCCTCATCCCACATTATCTACGTCTCTTGCCTCCTATCCTCCTCATCTTTCTTCCTCTCCATCCATCCACGCCTCACTCCTCTCCAGTGTCTCACTCACTCACTCACTCACTCACCGACCGTCCTTCTCTCCACTTGCATATGCTGTGAATCAGAACAGGTTTCCATGGGGAACGAGCTGTGAATATTATCTTAATTTTTTCATTCCTCATCTCTGCTGCTAGTTTTACCCTCAATTTGTTGCCCAGAGCCCAAAAAGCAACATGGGATTCATGAAACGTGCACACGCCACAGAAGATGTGATTATAGCCGATCCATCTCTCTTTCCGTCCTTCTCTCTCACTTTTCAAAACAACATGGGAATCGTGAAACGTGCTCCCACCTCGGACTGGAGTACTTTTCTTCTTTCTCTCTCTCTCTCTCTCTCGCCTCCCTCATCCTCGTCCCTCTCGGTTTTTGCCTCCCCTTTCAATCCCTTTTTATTTAATTTTTCCCTCTCACTCGCCTCGATTCGCGTTATCACTCCTTCTCTCCCCACTTCAATGTTTCTTTCTCTCTGCCTTTCTCTTCGTCTATATGTCGCTCCCTCATGCTCAGAGGTAATTCTCTCCCTCCTCTCCTGAGTCTTATTCATCATCATCATCATCCTCCTTTTCTCTCTCTCTCTCTTTCACACACACACACAGATTCACACACAACAAATCCAGTATGCATATCAGTGTCACTGCCTCTGAACAATATGGAGGATGATAGGATTTGGGTGGGTTGACAGAAGGAGAGAAAAGGAAGAGCGATGAGAGAGAAAGTTAAGAGAGAGGAATGCTATATATATACACACTGCATGGGAACAAGCTCACCTTGTGTGTAAAAATTAGCTTTTTTCTGAAATGCATTTTTAGCCCATGATGTTCTCTAAACGCTGTTGTTAAAAAGCATTTAAATAAAGTATGATTACAACTACACAACGGGTGTGAGAAATAAGGAACGGAGACGGTGAGAGAGAGAAAGACTGGCAGAAAAAAAGCCTGTTTATTATAGATTCGTCTGGCGAGAGTAACATGAATAGCAGGCTTTCTGAATGAGTCAAATATGGTTTAGTCAGAGAAAAAAAACCCACTGACGCACAGTGCAAGGCACTTAAAAAAGACGTGAGAAACGTTTTTGTTCGCATCAAAAACCGAGGCTGTAATTTCCAAAACTCAGTGTCTCCATTGTGAGGCAATTCTCATTATTATTACAATGAAGAATCCTGTTAAAGTGTCAAAATGTTGTCAGCCAAGGTCGTAATCATTTTGTAACAACAGAAGGCAAATGAAGAGATACACAGGGAATTGTACGGATGCATATTAGCAGGCAACGTTATATTTCATTAACCTCGATTTAATCAAAGCAGATCCGTCTCAATGTAATTTTCCATTTTAGTGGCATTTATTTATGTTGCGTGTGAAGTGGTAAAAGACGAGTCTTTTAAACACGCTGAAAAGATAAATATGGGGGGACACACACAGGGAAAGAACAGAGTGAAGATAGCTCAAACAAAATGCTTTCAACAGCACAAGTCTGTCGACGAGGCAAACAGCAGTGCTATTGTCGTAAAGGTAAACAATTCAGGAGTCATTGCTCTCGGCCAGGGATGTGCAAAGGCAAAATCAGATAGAATTGCATGCATATGTTGTCCTTCAGACACTGTTGTTTGCTCGTTTTGTATGAATTATGTATTGTATTCCACTTTTTCTTTTATGTATCATATATATTTATTTGTTTGCTCGTGAATAAAGGCCTGCTGTTAACAGACAGACTATTTTCCTGGTTATCAAACTGTTTTGGAATTGTTTATTTAAAACCAACCATTTTACACGTTGGGACGATACACCTATCTCTTGATTCGATACTATCATGATACTTGGGTGTGGAATCACCTTAACACCTTATTTTGAAAACCGGACGTAGTCACATGTGTATACTACACCGCTAAATTCGCTAAGTCCGTCACTAGCTCTTGCCGTTAGCTCCGTTCTCTTTATACGTCCATGGTCAGCTCCATTGGGGCCGTTATATATTTAACATAAATGTCTGTATAGCGGTGATCTACAGTTGTAGCGTTGGCTGATTTGACCACGGAGATGAAAGTGACGGCTGGCTTGACCGCACGTTACGACGATAACGTTTCCTGTCCATGACAGAGTTAGCATGCAGCTTTAGCCATGATGTCTAGCTCTGCTTTTCCTGCAATGTGTGAAACCCAAAGTGTTTCCATACTTTACTGGATGTGCAGTGTTTACCACTTTGGATTATAAATGTGAGGGTGCAGGTCGTATCCATGCGGACCCTCCAACATTTTCTACTTTCTGCAGTTTGTTTTGGTGATGGATACGGAACGGATATGATGTCATGTGACTCAGACTACAACATTAAAAGCGGTAACGTCCTTCTACCTCCACAAAGACTCAAATGAAGCAAATATATTGATTCAGGCATTAAAAAAATCGATTTCGAAATCGTAAAAAAAAAATAAAGATATATATAGGTGAATAGTTTTTTTCCCACCCCTATTGCACCCCTAGATAAAAAAAGGAAAATTTCATGTACATTACATGTGAACACAGACATGCCAGCAAAGAAATGAAGACACGGACAATAACAAACACGCATCAATCAATCTCAGCCTATATCTTGCTTTAACACACACACATTTATAAAAACAATGATGTCATAAAAATAGAAAGATGTAGTGCGGAGAGAGATGGATGGAAAAGAAATGAGGAGGGAATAAAGAAGACTACACACACACGCACACTGGGGAGGAATGATAGATTAACATCATGTGTCGTCATAGACAGTTTACCCATGTGACATTAGCTAAGATGATGGATGAGCGTGGTTTATGGACAAAAATATGTCTTTGTGTGCATCTGTATCTGTGTAAAACAGACACAACTTTGTGAGTCTCTGGCTTATGAACGTGAAGATATGTACGATGTTTGTTTTCATGGAGGAAATTAATTTTTTTAGGATTGTCCACATGTCATAGGCTAAACCCACTTATTGTTGTATTTTTGCATGCCATTCTTTCCTATTTTTTTCCCATGACTCCATCCCTTCTTCCTTTTTCTCTGCATTTGTACTGTTGTCTGAACATTATTGCTGTAACAAATGCTGTTTAGTGGAGGGTGAATTTGTCTAAACTCACTTTGTTCAACGTTCTAGGCCTTAATCATTGATAATATCCAAAATTAGGTCACAGATTAGCATTTATTACTTCAGTACATATATGACTGTGTGTACTGTTTGTGTGTGAGTGAATCCATTATCATGTCATCAAATGTGTATTTTATTAAACCAGATTAGATCAGTGAATTAGATCAGCAAAGGGCTTACAAGAAACAACTGAGATGAGTATTTAGAAGAATTGAAGGCAACCGTAATAAAGCATGTGTGATGTATTTACTGGCTGTTGGGGGGAGGGAGGGGAGTGATTTGCTGAACATCACAGCTGCAGCTGAGTTGAACAACTGAACAACATCTGATCTAATTCTTATCACAGACTCCAGGGACCCTGTAGTCCCGTGGGACGCCAGTCCCATATCAACCTGTCGTCCACCGAGAGATCTGATTGGCAGCCTCGCTGGTTGTTTGGAAAAACTGTGATTTACCAGGAAACGTCGTGTCTCAAATGTCTTGATGTACAAACGCTTTGGTGAATTTACAGCAGTACTCACAGTCAAGGACGTTGCTTCAGGGTGTGCAAATGTGTGTGTATGCATGTGCTGGTGTGTTTTTACATGAACCGTGATTTCATAATTTGTACAGTGCAGTTTACAGTGGGTGATGGTGGGATAAAGTTGTGTCTTTGACTAATTAACTTTTAGTTTAAGCCTTGATATATCTACACGATTGTGTGCACAGACACTGTACATAGTCTTCATTAAAGTAGGCTATGTACTCAATTATATTATTGTATTATTACTAGCTGCTAGGCAGGTATTATGCAAATGTGTTACTTGGTGACATCACCATGTTATGGAAGAAAAGGTAGGATTTCAATCAAGGCGTTTTCAGGCAGTTCGGGAGCTTCTGTAGGGGGGAGTAACTCCTTTTGGCGTGGACTTTGTGCTTTGTAACTTTGCAGACCTTTTACATGCACGAAAAACGATATAACACACTGAAGGAAAGGGAAAAAGCACAAAAGCATAATAGGTCCTCTTTAAGAGAGACCCAAAACTTCAGGAGCAAAACCGAAAAAGGCTCTATTTCCCACATTCTTGACACCACAAAACACATAATTTATTCAGTCCACTCTCTCTCGTGATGATGAGTCACTCTTGTTCCAACTAAAACACTTGAATGACACCTCAAATCCTTCTCTGTACACTTAAGCTCATTTACATCCTCACACTAAAACTCTCATTTCAACACCTTTCATTGCTTACACACAATTTTGCCCCCTTTATCCCTTCATTACTATTCCAACTCTTCATACTCCTTCAGCTGCTCCTTCATACAAAGCAAGAAATGCAGTTTATCCCACTGAAATTGCATCCTCTAGTTTATTTTGCACTTCATTAAAGGTGGTGGGCTCACAAGAGACATAAAAAAAACACAAATGGACAAAATGAGTGCAGCAGTGGTGTCCTTAATTTTAGTCCCTCATCTGGGTCGAGCCCCAAAAACACTGGATCCTACATTTCCCATAATGCACCCAGTGGCATCTTTTTTGTCAGACCCTTTGTAGATAAAAGCAAGGACATCAATAGTGTTATTTTCTCATACTTGCCACAGATGGAATTATACAGCTGTTTTCACAGCGTGAGTAGTACTTCTAATGACAAGTTAATCATGTAATCATGTAATTTAACATTATAACAATTATTTGAATTAATGTTTCAGTTAAACCTTCATAAAGAAGTCAGAATGATGATATTGATTACTAACTACCTGATAGGACTGCACTGTCTATAAGCATTTTCATAATAGTCTATGGACACATTATCCATATTTGATGCTGCGTATCACATTGCAGTTTTTAAATCTGCTTATGCTGTGCAAGTTTGTGTGTGTTATTCCAGTAATCAATAAGCAGCAGAGACTAAATATTGTTGCAATAAATTGGTCATTGAGCTCTCTTTTTCTTCTCACATTAAATTATGTTTGTATCTCACAGAAATTGTAACAAGAAACTGCATCAAGATGAAATAAAACATTTTAAATTAACCATCAGAGTGTGAAGTGAAAGCCAGTCACCATGCCTCATTCCTCAACATTAGCTCAAACATTATCTGTGAACATCGCCAAGAGTGAGAGCTGTTCCATTGGAAATAAAAAGAAGATCAACTTTGTGGATGAAACAAAAAAAAGGCTGTTTGAGCTTTTCCATGAAGCTGTTGTGCCAACAGTTCTAATGAGGAAAATATGTCCTTATCCTCCAAAACTGACACTGATGATGTCCACAAATATGGAAAAAGTTGTCAGAGATCAAGAGGAAAACATGTCAAGTCTGGTTTAGGGTGAATTAACCCTTTAAAACAGCGAATCATCCCACTTGAAATGTGAAATCGGAGACACGTCATTGGTTTACGGTGTGTTGTCAGTATGTGCAGAGTGACTGAAAAGGGCTGTCGAACAAAGACAAGTACAAGTGAAAAAGCGTATGGAAAGCTGGATCTGATCCCGCAGAAATGGCTTTGATAGCAATGTGTAAAAGTAGACACTGGTAGCGTGTAGACAGTTGGCACCATGAGACAGACAAAGACACAGAGAGAGAGAGTAACACATCGAGGGAGAGAGAGACATTGTGGTTTTTCTTCTCATGGATATATAATCAGTTTAAGAGGAAGTTTTTCCCCTCAGTTTTGCTTTGATGCACAATCACATTTCGACCCGCACTGTAATTCTGTCCCTCTCTCTTTCTCTCTCTCTCTGTCTGTCTGGCCCTCTGACTCTCTCTCGCTCTCTCTCTCGTTGGTGCTTGATGTGGTGGCACCCTGGCATTGTTGTTGCTATTATGCCAGTGTGGAAAGAAGGGAGGAGGGACAGGGGAGAGGGACGGAGGGAGCGAGACAGAGATAGATGAAGGGATGGTATTGCAGTATTGATGTGGCATTGAGGCCCCAGTAAAGTTGAAAATCTGGATATAATTGACAGCTACACTGGCAGATCTGGGATTCCCATCAGAACGCAGAGGAATGTTCTAAGATGATCCGGAATGACCTCTGAGAACTTTCTGGAAGGGCCAGCGGGCAGAAGGACTCGTATATCATCATATCATCATCACAAATACCAAACAGTCATGTTTCTAATTATTCCCCCTGCTCTCTCTCTTTGTTTATCTTCCATTACACCGTCCTTATCTGTCCTGTGTGTGTGCATGTGCGTGTGTGTGTGTGTGTGTGTTTGTTTTACTCATGTTGTGGGGACATAAATCTGTTTGTACGGTCACGTTGCGGGGACTCGCCTTCCTTTTGGGGACAAAATGCAAGTCCTCCTAAAGTATCATTACATTTTAGAGTGAAGACTTTGCTTAAGGTTAGGGAAAGGTTAGGTTTAGGTTAAGGTTAGGGTAAGTCAGTGTAATGGCCTCTTAAGTGATGGAAACACAATGGTGTGTATGTGTGTGTGTGTGCTCTTATACTTCAACCTTTATGGGGATCAATTTTTAGGCATTGAGAGATTGATTGCAAAAAAGAATTGCTCAAACTAATTTCACCATGTTTTGTTCAGGATTAAAAAGTAGAAAATACACATGACTAAACTTTTATTGTGTAAAAATATTCATAGAAACAAATGTAGGCGTGTTTTTATTTGTTTTTTTATGGAGGCATTCTGCCACCATGATACACACTGCATGCCTTACATCTTTGTAATGATGTGATGATGTGATACTTGACACGCGCTTGTTCTTTGCAACCCTTTGTTGTTTTGTATGTGTCCACTTTGGTTTACAATCTGTGTTAAACATATGGGCATTAAGTTTATTTGTTTCAACAAAAGACATTTTGGGGAACAAAATGACTCCACTTCAATCAAACCTCATCTCTTGATCATTTTATGGCCATTTCATTTACAACAGCAAGCTGACAAATCTGCTGAAGTATTTTGACGTAAAGCTCTCATCAGAGCAGATGCAGCATCAGTGTCTTTTATTTTATTTTACCATGCAATTAGCAATCAACAAGAGAACACTTACACCAACACAAGAAGCAGCATGTATTTAAGATCAACAAGTCATTTAACTCAAATCATATAATCCCATCAGAGCAAGATAATGGGATTATACAATCTGTCTAGGAGAACACCTGTTTCCTCTTCATGTGGCACCTGATGGATGTGTTTGTCTGTTAGCATGAGTATCTGCAGGTGTGTGTTTGTCAGTGGATTTGTGTTGTTTGATTCCTTTACCTACTCTCACACACACATTTCTTTCTCAGTCTCTCACTGATTCTCTGTTTGACCCTCTCTCTTTCTCGCTATCGATCTAGACCACAGCAAATTACTAATTCCATTTAAATAACTCTGGATGAATACAAAGGAATCCCTTTACTGACTCATACTGAATACTGACAAGACAATCCAGGAAGTGGCTTGTATGGACTTCCAGATGAATCTCTGTTTTAGCTTACACACCAAATACTAAAAGGCAATCCCATCTTTAACTTGCAGTGAATACCTAATGAATCCAGTTGACAGATCTGGGTACTGCAAAGGTGAGTTGTCAACTCACCTTCAGTAAAACTTTATTCATTTGGAAAAGCACAATCATTATATATTCTTTCCCACGGCCTTGTGTGTTTGGAGGCCTTCTGTAGAGCAGTGCTGCTACAGTGAAAAGGTTTGACTCTTGTGAAAATAAAGGTGCTAACTACAACCATATAGGGTTCTCCGGCTTGTCTTCATAGGATTACCCTTTTTGAGGGTTCCACCTAGAACCCCACATCAAGGGTTATACATAGATCTGTGGTTTTGAAATCCTTCGTCAGGCGGTCTTTGATTTATTTGTGATTCAATAGTTCCATATGAGTTTGGCCCAGCACAGCTCCATGGCTGGAAAATAAAGTGATGGAAGAGTTGATGACGAGGTCGAGCCTAGAATTAATAACGTTGTTGTTGTTGTTTTAACGGATGTGAGGGTTTTTTCTCCAGACATGTCACCTCCCGTATGCATAGCCAAATTTTTTAGGAGGTGCACGGCGCATCTCTGCGGCTCTCTGCGAGCTCTGCAAATCATCTCTGTGGTTCTGTAGGAGCTCTACGCCAGCTTTTACGCAGAAGTATAAATTAGGTATAAGGGTGCTAACAAGAACCCACCCAGAGGGTTCAACCAAGAATCCTTTTATATTCCTTTTATTCCATAGATCTTTCTCTACCCTAAGTATAGTTTTAGTTTTAAACATTTCAAAAAGGGTTCTTTGCATGAAAGGGTTCTTAATAGAACCCTTAGTCTTACGAAGAACCTTTGTGTGGACACCATGTCGGACACCATCACAATCATTATATGAAATATTAGAACTTACAGTTGTGTTTGCTGCTGTCAGAATCAGCCCTGCGGAAACATTTCATAAACATTTCAAAAGATTTTCAATAACTTTTTTGTACAGATGTTGGAGATGAGATCTTGGTTTGGCAGTGCGCCATCATTTTTACATTTTGTGAAGGGAGTTCCTCGTGCTTTCAACGTTTGTTGCCTGAGCTCTATTTTCTTCTTAGCGCTCGTCCAACTTTGTCCTTCGACATTGTAATACTGACGGGAGGGTGAAGTTTCAAACTGTTCAGTAATTGTTCTCATAGTTGCAGGTGCCCACTGAGCAAATACAGAGTGAAACTGGGTCTACCAATGTATTACTTTTATTCCTAAATGTTTTAGTGACACCAAATAAAATGGACACTTCCCATTCAGTGGCAAAAAAAACCCTTGAGAACAAAATTGTTGGTTACTGAATTTTTTTATATCTTACTGTTTCAGGTAGCTACATTTTGCCAAAACCTAATATGGAAATTAATCAAACGTCATCTTAATGAATCCAATCTGTCTTTTTTTTTTAACTTTGCATATAAATTGAAGACCTGTGTTGGTATACCCTTGATATTTTGCTCTCTGGGGAAATATAAAAAGTGGAAAATGTCACCTGTAACTGTCAGGCATAACTGTGTTGTGTGTGAAATTCTATGGTTCAATGGCAAATTCAAAAGAGGACGCAAAGTGTGTGTGAGAAAGATAAAGGGCGATGATGGGAGACTGAAAGAGAAAAAGAAAGAGAGGAAGACGGAGACAGTGAAACTCAAAGAGAATGAGTGAGCCAAGAGAGGAAGGAAATTGAGAGAGACAGGGGAGAGAGGAGAGGGACCGAAAGATGATTGATGGAGCCAAAAAGCCGATTTCTTGCTTCATCTGATCTGCATTACTCTGCAATCAGCAGACACACACACACACACACACACACACACACACACACACCTTGCAATCAACACACATACACACTCTAACTTCTCCCTCACAGACTATAAGTCTGGCAATCAACATACAGGTTACTGATCAGCGACTGTCATCAACAACACACACACGCACACACACACACACACACACACACACACACACACGCACGCACACACACTGCAGGGAGATGAGTATCTGAGAACATTAAATGCTGCACGCACAGGCCCAGTCTGAAGGATGCCAGTTTAAACATGTGTTAATGGTAACACCTCCCACCGTGTTTTACAGCTACTTTGGGCTTTGTGCTTTGAACACAGACGGCCTTGCTCGCTTTCCTTTTTATTTTCTCTATTGATCCCCGAAGGACAGATTCATCTTTTCGCTTGCCTCCTCAACAGGAAGGTCAAACGGCAGGGTCGGCTACACACTGCTCCCCTGGAGCTGGAAGCCTTCAGTGTGCTGCTCAAGGACATCACTTTCATTTTGGCCAGAAAAACAAAATACTCAGACCTAGAACCAAAAGTCTTTATGCATAATGTTCAATTTTGCACTCAGGAATGTTCTAAAAATATATTAATTACCATTAACATATTTAAAAATTAATGATGAATGTGGGCGTGGGTACATTTTGATGAAATACATAAAACCTTAAGCAAACCATGAGTGATTATCAATTATCAACTGTGTCAGATTCCCATATGATGTGGACTTGTAAAATAAATGTATTGACCTGGATGTGATGTGCAGTAGTAAGACGGGTTGTATCTTACACAAGACAGTATTGTCAACATGCAGCTTCTGGCTGCTATCTTGGAGCAAATAATCGTCACTTTTTTCTCTCCATGGAGAGAGAAGAATAAAAGCCAGTGAGAATTCTTGATTTTTGGCTGGGCATTTTTTTTTTTTTTTCGAGTAATAAGAGCATAGTGCAACATCTCAGGCACAGTTGTTTGTTTGCCCTTATAAATAAATGGTCCAGTGTTGAACGCTAGACAGGACAGCAACAGTAGGGCTTAGGTAAAGAGTGTTATTTGTTTAATAAATAAGAAAATTAATAAATGTCTGCTGAGAGAAAACCATGCAAATTTAATGTCTAATTCAACCAATGATAGAAGCAGACTTTTGGAAGTATGCCACAGTAAAGCTAATAGTTTCCAGGTAAAGAAATCTGCATGGGAAAACCAGCTGACGGAGCTTTGCTGGTGCTTTGGTTGGTTCTTTGACTCTGTGGACTGTGGAGAGTACAACTTAAGGTGCTTTTACACCTAACCTGTTTGGTTTGGTTAAAAGGAACTCAGGTTTGTTCGCCCGGTTAGTACGCTTCATTTGGGCTAGTGTAAAAGCTGTCAATCGAACCTTGGTGTGGACCAAACAACCGAACCAAGACCACTTGAAAAAGTGGATTTCGGTCTGCTTCCAAGCAAACTCTGGTGCGGTTTGTTTGTGGCGTGAAAGCGAATGAACCAACCACAGGATTTTATCATAGCAGATATGTGATTTTAGCATTTAAAAGCTAAACTGCTAATAAATCCATCTGCGATCGTGAAATCTGTTCTGTTCAGGAAGTGAATTTATTGACCTGTGTGAGGCCATGTATATATATCATTTGGTAACCATGGTAACATGTATGCACGTCAGAGGGGACATTTCCCCTGATTAATAGGTCGAAAGCTGTTAAAATTCCTGTGCTTGTGTCCGACTCCGTGTACTTTGTCAGTTCATTAAGTCCATTAAAAAGTGTGTGACAGCAATCCCACAGTAATAAACCCTGAATCATTACTTTACAAGACGCCTCCTTTTTGTCCTGTGCCCACCGGTTAGTTATTATTCATCATAACATGCGGTCGATTAGCAGTCTAATAATACTAATGATGCTTATAATTAGTTATTAATCAAAGAACATACATATACACATCAGAAGCATTAAAGTGCTGCATAAACGTCTGTCACTCACCAGAATTTGATTTCCCCACATAGGTCCTGGTGATCCAGGATGACAATCGCCAAAACAGTTACCAATCTGTCAGTCAGTATAACTTCATGTCTACTCCTCTGGTTCGTTTGTAACAAGTCAGTGTGAACAGGAACCAGACCAGAACTAAAGTGGAGCAATGTATAATTTTAGTGAACGTATTGTGTATTACATTAGTGTTCCTGCAGTACGGAGCATGAGACCTTTAGCATGGCAGGAACATACATTTGTCTTTACTCATTTATCAAAGGCTTGCAGCTGCATACAAATGCACCATATATATTGTGCACTGTGCTGCATATGCAGTACGCTTACATTACTGTACAAACTGTATGTTGATTCAAATATATTTGGTGTGTGAGCACAGGAATAACACACATATATGCACAAATACACACATGCAGACACACAAAACAACAACCCCGCTTAACATAGTGATGATAAATGAAAGCACAGAGTTGAAAACATTCAAAAGTCAATGAAACAAATGTCTCCCTCTCTCTTAAGCCAACGCGCGCACAAACACACACAGACACACACACACACACTCACACACACACACACACACACACACACACACACAGAATGACTTATTAGTAGTCTAATGTGAATGTGAAGTCTGTCAAAGCAAATGCATGCAAACGCAAACACACACATACCGCACGTGGATGAGTGATTAGTAACTTAATGTTAGTGAAGCGTCATCATTTTTCAGTTGAGTGCTGGGGGTTGGTTGGTATGAATTATGACCTCTGTATTGCCGTACATCTACCACTCTCTGTGTTTTCCCTCCGTCCTCCCTCCATCCAACTTCCTACCTTAATGTGTGTGTGTCTCTCTCTCCTGCTACATTTCAGTCTTCCTCCCTCACCCCTTCTCATCGCTCATCTCTCCTGCCTGCCTGATCATCATAATCAGGTATGATTTATAGTGACACGCACACACGCACACACACGCACACACGCACAGGAATCGTTAATCAGATATTTGTCCTGCGGTGGGCTATCATAATTCTAATGATAACAGAATCTCTGGAAGATTAAAAAAAAAAACACACTGCAACAAGATGCTGTCTGATAAATTACTCTCTTTATGTGCGCACACACACACACACACTTTTTTGTACACACGTACACACACATTCACTCTTAACAAACTGCTCTTATATATCTAAAATGACTACATTCATGTAAGTAGACAGGACGCACACCTATCCGTCATCTCTGTCATTATTTCCCCATACTTTCTGCAGCCTAACTCATTCTTGATGGGCTACACACCGTCACAGTTTAACTGATGTAAAAATGCTAAATGATGCCATACTATACTAATGGGATTTATGCTGCTAGCATGCTAATGACCGCTGGTAGCTGATGTTAAAGGTGCAATCAGTGATATTTCACTTGCTCTCTGCACAAAATGAGCGTTATTTATGAGCAGGGGGCTTGCAAGTGTTGCTGATCAATGCCAGCAGCTCGGCAGCCGCCGAGGTAACAGAGGAGCTTTCAAACTTTCTAAAGAGGCAGGTCTGTTTAGAAAGCTTGTGTCTGTGAATGTGAAAGTAATGGCAACTGGGGAGATTATTAGGCCTTGGAGGACTTGTGCACTCTATTGAACTGAATGATTTTATGTTCCAAAATGAAAAAGCCACAATTTAAAGTAAGTAATGCCTGCCCTCTCTGGATGCTTGTGGGTATGAAAATGAGGCATTTAATGAGTTTTGCTTTGACATTACTGGTGATTAGAAAATCATTGCTCCAAAAAAATGTTTGCTCAATTTATTTAGATAAAACACCAAATCCAGTGGTTTATCAGGTTATTCACTGAAGGAGGTGATCCGACTGCATTTTACAAAATGTGTTCACAAAGATTCTTTAAGCGGAAGCTAAAGTCAAAAGTTCAACACTTTGGAGAGATACAATTGTAAAACCTCTTTGTCTGTGTCAAGCTTGGCAGAAAGCATAAACTGTGACGTACACACAGATGTATTTAATGACAGGAGGAACCTTGAAAGTTTAAACATCTTCACCAGAAATGCTTTCAGCGCCAGGCAGCCTCCTCATCCCCGGCTTGTTAGCCATAAAATACACAAACTTGAACTAAACTAGAACTTATTTTATAGACTATTGATAAAATGCTGAACTCAACTCTAAATTTGTCTTCCGATATAATGAAGCTATAGAGGAAGACTGTCGTATAGAAGGAGAGAGGGTGAAGGAGAGGAAAAGAGAGTGGTACAGAGGGAGATAGAATAGAGTAAAGAGACAGGAAATGGAGATAAAAGGAAGGAGAGGGAGGCAGAGACATAAAGATGGAGCATATGTAGTAAATGGACTGCAGTTTATATAGTATTTTTCTACCTTAACAGACAAAGCACTTTACAATTGTACCTCTCATTCACACACAATGATGGCGGTGAAGCTGATCTGCTCATCGCAAGCCACTCGGGGCACAGCGTCTGGCTCAAGGACACTTCGACATGAGCCGGGGATCGAAACGCCAATCCTGCGATTAATGGACGACCCACTCTTCCTCCTGAGCCACAGCCGCCCCCTAAGAGAGGGGAGGGGGGGTATATCAGCACATTTATGACCATATTGTCTGCATTATCTGCAGTGTGTAAGTGTGAGTGACGCAGAGCAGAAAGTATCCAGTGGTAGCAGACAGTAGACGCGACCGATGCAGCACTCTCATTTCTTCCTTAGTCCTTTATCTTTCACTCACAAATGCGTCTTTTATAACGGGTCGCTTTTTATTTGAATGACAAATGTTTAGAGTTGTGGTTTTGAATTCAGTTAAGTGTTCCTGCCTTTCTTGCTTTTCTTCTCCAGGCCAGTCTCTGTTTATCTGAATCTCTTTCAGACAGAAAAAGAGGGTGTATGAATGCATCCAAACTGAAAGCACGGAGGTGAAAGCACTGACACGGACAGGACTTTGCTCCGAGCTGTTTGGTCAGGTTGCAATTTTCCAGAGAGATTCGCCTCACACAGCAGAGCAAAAGCCACTGAGCTTTATTTCACTTATTTTCTCAATCAGTCAAATCAAAATCTTGCTGAAGAAATAATCCCTGACCCCCTGTTTCAAAAACACAAACTTAATGTATCAATCTTGAGCAATGAAATATAGAATATAACTCAAGGAGAAACATTTCAGTGGGTCCCACAATCCTCCCCAACAGATTTGCGTTGATCGGATCATTTGAGAACTCCACTATAAAAGAGAAACACGTAAATTTGTTTCAACAATATAGTAGAAAACTAGTGCAGTGCCCTTTCGGAGCGCGTGCCCGTTCAAAATGAGCCAATTGCTTGGCTCCCAGTATTGCTGCTTGCAACATTGTTGAGAACTGCTCATCACTCATTAACTACAGGGAAGTTCAGAAAAGTTTGGTTGTCAGACAAAGGTTAGTATATCCAGCATCAAACAGCAAAAGTGAAATGCGGTCAATGTGCCACGGCCTGTAAAGGCCCGCTGTGGACATCATGCAACTCAGTCCATAGAACCATAAAGCCCCGCCCCAGCACAGGGCACTATGACTTGTTTATTAAAAGTTTATGAATATTGAACGTGTCACATGTCCAAATTGCACCAACTTCGACACTGCATGTCCTTGGTTCCCCAGCAATACACCCACCAAGTGTAAAGTAGATTGGTTGAACGGTTCTCGAGATATACGAAGGACATACCCACTTACACACAGACAGAGAATCCTTGCTTACAGTGCATGACCGTTCAGAACGGGTCGATTACTTGACCCCAAAGTACCTGTAAATCAAACCTATATTATACTGTATATTCCCTGCTTGGCCCCCAGAAATGATGAAAGTTGTTGAGAACTGCTCATCGCTCGTTTTACTCCAGGGAAGTGAAGAAGAGTAGAGTTGGGTTTTATTGTTAGTATATCCAGCATCAAGTAGCAAAAGTGAACTGCAGTCCGCTGCAGATGACGTGCAGAGCCCTGAAGCCCCGCCCCCACTGCTGCACAGAGCACTATCGCTTGTTTATTCAAAGTTTAGCAATATGGAATGTGCCGCTTGTCCAAATGACACCAACTTGGACACTGCACGTCATTGGATCCCCAGCAATATACCCGCCACATGTGAAATAGATCGGATAAACAGTTCTCAAGCTATGCGAAGGACAC